>JBAMNC010000426.1:0-235734 GCA_037902135.1 Cetoscarus ocellatus
CCATATTTGTATTCAAGAGAGACAAAGTTTGCCTTCCTTTTCCTCACAGACACAGTCGGAAGTAAATGCAATTAACTCTCCATAAAAACAGAGATTAACATAAAAGCATGACTTGTGCTTCAACTGTCTTTTCTGTATAAACAAACCAGCATTCCTCAAACTGAGAACATGAATAATCAATGAACTGCTGCAGCATGAAACACTAGCAAGTAGCTTCCATCCTTAGCCATAACAATTCTTAGCAGACACTGGTCTGAAGGAGCTATGTCATTTATTACTTTCTTGGTTCAAATATAGTGGAGTACTGCTCTACTTCTATGTTTTCTTCATTATTGTGTTATTTTTATTTCATTAGCAAAAGTTATTAGGCATAGTCTGCAGAGGTCACACTGCGAGTAGATTTCAATTTCAGCCTGTGTTATAAGGGCAGAACCATGAGTAAAGAACATTGAGTCAAGTCCAATATATATATTTCCGTGGTGCAGTCAAATACACGTTATATAAACATCACACAAAAAGTAATGAAAGAAGTGTTTGGTAGATTATTTCTTTGTTTTAACAATGCTTCCTATCAATGTACTGTATCATACACAACTGGAAAGTCAGTTTATATCCCTTTTACATGGTGCCACAGTTGTGAGGAACATGCATTTGTGGGATGAGCATCAGAGCTGAGTATGTGAAATATCTGACAAATCCTCTCTGCCAAAGCCAAACAGCTTTTTCTGCTATTGATTCTTGTTTGGTGTTGTTTTGAGGATAGGACAACTGAGGTCTGATGACAAGACATATTGCTGATTCAACAATTTATTCATTTAACAACCAGGAGCCTCAGTTGTGTGTGAAAAAAAACATACACAGCCACAACAGCCTGGCACCTCCTCTTCATGTTAATCACCAGCCTGGTCCCACGCTGCTGCGGGATTGTATCCTATTCTTCAACCAGCATTTGCCTAATCGGCCAACATGATTGTGTTGATAACTCTTGCAGGACAGCATGCCCAAGCTGATCCCACAAGTGTTAAATGAGTTGGGATCAGGACTGCTGGTAGGCCATTCCATCCTCTCCACTCCCAAATTCTGGAAGTTGTCTCTGATAAACTCCATTCTGTGCTGTTATGTGTTGTCATCTTGGAGGGTAGAGTTCAGTCCTAGACAGTGAAGATATGGGATTGCCTTGCACCATCAGACTATAGATTTGGGATTTCCCCAAACCATCACAATGTCTCCACCAAAAGGTGTTCCTCTATTGATGCAGCAGTCAGCATAGCGTTGCCCATGTTTTCTCCAAACTTTGACCCTGTGATCCAACTGCTGTCGGCAGAATCTGGACCCATCGCTAAACATGATGCTTCTCCACTTGTTCAAGTTCCAGCACACGTGTGGCTGACACCAGTGGTGAAGGTCAGTCATGGCAGGTATCGTAGCAGAGACAAGAGGTGGTTGCATGCAGTCTGTTCCAGATTGCTTGGGTAGAGACCCGTCAGCCATACCATCCTGCAGCGCTTGACTACAAGTCCGTAGAACTCTGCCTACAGTTCCTAAGCACTGACAGGGTGAGGAAACAGTCTTCTCGAGACGCTCATTTTGTAGCCTATCTCTGACACCCACATGGAACTTGGCCATCAGTTTGGAGATGCTACGACTTGGTTTTGCTACTAACAAGAGTCACTAGCAACGGCAATAAAAGTTGTTTGACATTAGCAGAGAAGATCTGGAGCAACCGACATACTCAGCTTTGCTTGCTGCTCATTTCACAAATGTATGGTGCTTACAAATGTGGCACCACTAAAAAGAGAAATAAACAGGTTTTCCAATGGTAGGAGACAGAGCTGGACAATTAATCAAATTTTAATTTTTAATTGGTATTTCAATTACTGCCTTTCACAATTATGAGAAATGGGGAATTGAGATATATCATATGTTATATATTTCTTTGTATTGCCCTTCTTAACCCTCAGACGCACGAGTGACTGGACCCCACACTCTTCCACAAGGGGGTCAAAAATGACCCCCTATAAGAATAAATGTGTTTTATGCCATTTTTGGTTATGAATAATCATTTGTATTATTACGTAGTACATTTTGACCCACAGAAGAATGATTTTATGTTTGAAATATGTTTCTTTTTCACTTTATAGCAGTTTTTAAGCATTTTGGTAGTTGAAAAAAGAAGATCATTAAACAGGACAGCAACTGTATGTGTGTCTGTGTGTGTGTGTGTTTCTCTCAGTGTCCAGGTCTGTTTTGTTTTTCTTGTCAGCTCAATGTATGCAGATGTGACAAACTACCTGTTTCTAGTTGTGCAAAGGTAGCTTGCACTTCACACACTTATCATTGGCTTTATAAGGGATAAGAGCAGTATGCAGTCATATCAATAACTGCACACACACACACACACACCAACCTACCTCAACCCAGACAAATAAACATACACTTACACAGACAATACATACAGTAGCATTATCTAGCTTAGCTAGTTTGCTAGTGTTAGCTAACTAAACAGTGGACTAATTTGATGATACATGCTAAAAACGCACTCTTTTACTCAAAAGCCATCAAATGAGTATTTTGAAAAACATCAATTTGATGATATCACTTTTTCTGTAAGAAAAATCTCCTGATTGATGACCCTTCTGGCACTGACAGTGTGTGTCCACAGTAAATACATTCCTTGCGCAACAATTCGTCAGTGCAGCAAAGCAATAATTGCCATCACCATGTCTACTGTTGAGATTCTGACTATCAAAAATGTACATGTTTATTTGTTTTCCTCACAGAAAATCCACAGAATTGGATCAACGGGCAGAATTGATGGTCACAATGATATCAATAAATTCGTGTTATTTGCCCATCCCCACTCATATTTGAACTCAGTTTTGATGGGTACCCAAATGATAGTATTAGTACCTGCACCTCAAACATAGAAGAGATTAAAAAAATATTCTTCATCCATCCCTAATCTACATCACTTGTCCCTTTTTGGGTTGCCTTGGTTATGAGTCAGTCTCAAGTCATTTGGCAAGAGAGCACACTCTAATCTTGGTGTCGCAAGGCCTGATTGTAGAAAAAGCAACCAGGCATGATCATACTCATACATTACTACAATTCAGTGTCACCAATTAGCCTGTTTTTGTTCTGTGGAATTGGGCAAAAAGACCAAAAGAACCAATACATAAGACAGGAAAATGTACAAACTCCTCACGAGGCCCCAGCTGAAATTCAGTCCAGCAACATTCTTGCTTTGAGGCTACAGAGCAACTGAATCTGAGATAAGCTCTCAAATCATATTCAGAACAAGGCCTGAACTATAAACTGCATTTTTTACGCTAGCATCGCAATATAAAAATGTGCAATGAGGTGATGATTAAATAAAAAACACCCGCAAATAATGTCCTTTCCCCTGCTGTATAGGCCCCTGCATGCCCTCTGTAGCATCTGTGAGCACAGCAGCGGAAAGCGGCAGCCTCCCATCAGAGAGAGGACGCCCTGCTGCATCTGTCCCCAAATATCAGCCTTCTTGCTCTGCTATTTTAAACACTTGTATTTCAGACTTATATGATGTTTTAATTCCTGAAGTTTTTTCTAACTTGTGTAATGCAGAAGCAGAGACAAGATGGATTTTTGAAAATCTCTGCAAACTGAACACAAATCAGGCTTTTCAAAAGCAGATACACAGAGGAAGGTGATCTCTCTCGTTTGCACAGTAAAACTTCTTGCACAACCATTGCATATCTCTTTACAAACTTAAACTTACACTTTAAACAAAATGTAATTTATCACAAGAATTATCATCAGTATTGTACACTGTTGACATTGCATCTTTTCCTTACATTGTGCAGGCATACTCAGAACTGTAATCGCATTATAAAGAACTCATCTTTCTTAATGGTCACAAGTAGTCACATAGTAGCACAGTACTCGTGCTTGGTCTGCAAAAGAGGTGGTATGAGTGCATCCCTACTCTTTTATTAAATAAATTGTAACCAATATATATTTTTCTTTTCATTACATCAAAGTGTCTCTTTACCAAGGTGTAATTCTTTGTTTGGTCCATGAAAGTGAACACTACTTTAAATTGAGTGTAGAAGCTGGTATAATATTCCTTATATCACCATCTTATTGGACAAACATTGACTGTGGTGATGAAAATAAAACTGATGTGGCTCTCTTAAAAGTTCCCCATTTTTGACTACATGGTCCCTGGGAATATCTGTGTTTGTAGAAACTTGAACAGATTAACTTCCGCCACAACAAATAGCAGATAACAGATAAATAATATGTAGTTTTTAACTTTAAGATGAGGCAACGATTAAAATCAAATAACCCTTGCTGAGTTTCGTGAATCATAATCTACGTTTGTGAAACGACGCCTGATACTCACCACGGCACTTTCTATTTCAGCACCTGCATTGCGGACAGCACCCTAAACCCCCGATTCCATTAAAACGCTGCTGCTCCTGGCTGTACGGCTGCCAGAAGATTCACTTAACAAAACCATGAATGTCAAGCCTCAGATATCGATATCATCCCAGCCCTGACCTTCTCCATCATTATCAAACAAAGCATTAGTGGTCGCATATTCGGGGAAAAGCGAGCTGTGCCAGAGAAGGACGTAAAAACATGGCACTTTTCTCTTTTTATGACCCGCCGTGCTATTGGATGCCATCACAGCATTTTGTCCGGTCATCTCAAAGGCAGTCCTTGCAGCTGATGTTGCTGTCCAGGGAGGAGCTGTCCAGTTTATAGGTCCGCAAACAAGCTAGCCCCGATGCTGTTGAATGGGGAGGACGCTATATAAACTCCCATTATAACCTAATTCAATTAAAAATATGCCTGATTCAAACATTAAAAAATTAAGGGCACAGTGCTTAGGGGGTATCTGGATGCATTTTAACCATTTGAAGCTGCCAAATTTTTATTTTAGAAATAAAAAATTGATAAGTAACACATAAACACCTACCATACTATTATTTACCAACGTATCCAAGTACACTGCGATGTATTCCTCTGTTACACACACCTTCGACTATACTGAGCGTTGTTTCAATTCTATATTTTTGCTTTGAAAATATATTCAATCTTAATGTTATTTCATTGAGAATTAAACTGAATTGAACAGTGATACTTCTAGCAAAGGGGCAATAAGAATATCAGTGTAAGGGTTAAAATAACGGTTTAGCTGCTTGGATTTATGCCAAAATACATAAATGAAATACGCAAAAATACATCTCACAGTGTTTAAAACAAGAACAGCAACACTAAAATGATGATAATTCAAAATGTCATTGAATGAAACAGTCTCTCTATTCAAAGGAAGTACGCATGAGGCTTAAATTATGCTAACCTAGCTCAAAGCTAACGACGCTAGCACCAGCACATTATCATACACAGTGCTTACCTTACAGCTCGTTAAAAGGGACCGTCGAATATCTCGTAACTTGTTTTTTTCTGTGGCTGGACCGACCAGCAGCACCGGCTAAGTGCGTTCAGCCTTGCGGGGCATGTCGGGGATGCTGTCAGGGGCTCTCCTCGGTCGGGCTGAGAGGGGAGGAGGGCGGCTGTGTCAGTTCCCTATCATCTCCCTGAGCTACGAGACAAAATAAAGCGATGCATTGTGGGATACCAGGGAAATTATATGTCGCCTAAAGGCATTCAATCAGCGTTAATTGATTTTCCAGGCAACGATAGCGTGTTAGTACATAATACATAAAAAAATAGATAAATAAATTGTAAGACAAGCATTATTTACCTCGTATTGTCTGAAATATCGCAGCAGCGGTTGTCAGAGAAGCCTCCGTCTGTTTCTCGTCACCAGCGTCATCACCATAGCAACACAGTCTGTCACCTGTTCCACAATGATGCATTCACGCCATCTAGTGTAGCACTAAAATATAACATCTCTGCATTAAGTTTTATTTCTAACTCCTCAGTTCTTGTAGCACTGTTTTAAAATGTCGGTCACAACGAGCATTAAATGTCAAACTGCGAGTGTGAGTTATTTTGATAAAGTCAGATGAGATCTGCTGGAGCTCTTGTTGCAGAGCTAGACAGACAGCAGAGGGAGATGTTGTATTTCAGTGGCAGTCTGAGGGTGCTTCCCTATGAGCAGACAGTGAATTGTCTTTAACAGGCCATTCTTTCTTTAAGTTACTGTTTAACCCTTAGGACTGGGTCCAATGTTAGCCACACTCATTGATACGCACAGAAAATGTGCTTTTTAAAAGCAAGCTATAAAAATTATTATTTACTAGAAAGGCACTCAGAGAGCGCAGACCTCCGCCAAGCAGCCCAGTTCCAGCAGTGGCTTTTCCACAACCCCTGTAAAAGATACAATTCTGGATCACCAGATCACCAGATCCAGAATAGAGCCAAGATCTGGACCAAACTCAGCGCATACATGGAGGTTGTTATCCTGTATGAACACAACAAGTTTTGGGAAAATCACTTAATATTTGGATCTTAAAGAATTATTGAATGTCGTCAATGGGATTTCCCTTTCTAAAGTTCAATGTTTTTGTGACATCATCTATCATCAATCAATGACGATAGATACATGGACCCCATATTATCCTCTAAACTGGAAGCCAATCCGTTGAGAAATGGCAGAGATATGATTTTGTTTTTTCTTTAAATTCCGCCCAATGTTAACCTATGGGATTTTTTTTTAATTTTGGGATTTTTTTTTAATCCAGACCAATATCTGTATCACCACCAAAATTTAATGGCTTCTTCCTATGACCAAACTACACATCTGGTAAAATTTTCATGCAAATCCATCCAGTAGTTTTTCTGAAATCTTGCTAACAGACATACAAACAAACAAACAAACAAATAAACAACCAGACAGACCCTGGCAAAAACATAACCTCCTTGGCAGAGGTAATAAATATTATATTCCGCTTTCATTGGGCTACTATTTTCACCTACATCTAACCTAATAATTAATATTAAATACTAGTTCATTTTTAAAGATTTTAACCCTATGAATGCCATTTTTTTGTCATGATGCTGCTGTCATGTTTGCAGACAAGAAAGACAGAAAAAAATGAATTTATGAATATAATACATACAAAGTAGATTTTTTATTGTTTTGAATTATTACAGCCTGTGATATTTCAGTGATTAGCAGCAGCACTGATTTTATGCATTATTTTATGAGTCTCAAATACTGACACTCATACTCTAAGCATAAAAAGTGTGCTTACCATAGGGTAGCTATAAAAATATTGTAAATTGATATTTTTTGCAACTTCTATAGGCTTGATTTTTAAACCAACACCATTCCTAAACATACACATAAAAAAATCACAAATTGTTAAGGATTTTAACTTTTTATATTCTAGTTTTTTGTCATAATGCCACTATGTTTTAAGGTGAAAAAATATAAGAAAAAAGCAGAAAAAAATAAATTATTTTGTTCAAGTTAAATGCAAAAAAAAATTAGTTTGTGTTGAATTATAACAGTCTGGGATATGGCAGTGATTATTAGACTTTATGCACTATTACTTTATGTTCAGTGTCAATTACTCACAGCCATTTTCATATGGTCAAAAACACGCTAACTGGTAGTGAGTAGTAAAAATGATCAATTCCAAGGCAAAATCCCAGATCAACACTCAAATATAAAAACAATGCCTGTATTATGCTTTAAAGTATGTGAGACAAAAAAATAGCAGTTTGGCTGGGTTTCAAATACACATTCTTTGTGCTTAACTGCACAAGTGTAACACTTATTTTTACACAATGTATTTAAGTCTTACAGTAGGAGCTCCAGTATAATTTATCACAGGGTCAATTGTTTTTCTTGTTTTACTTCTGTTTCTTACACCAATAGACAGTCACGATAAGGGGGGCAGGTCCATGTCAGTGTTAGAGGAACTTGGTGCTTTTGATGAAACAAAAACAAAAAAAACAACTGTTGCTATTTCATTTATCGTGCATACATGCATAAGGATGCTGCTGTGCATCTATCTTAAAATCCATTACAATAAGTCACCAACTTTGTTCATAAGGGTGGAAAGTAAATTTTTCAAATGTTAAAAGGACAGACCTAATTTGTATCAATGCCAGGAGAGTATTTAATAGTTGTGATCTATCCTTTTACTTCAAGAAATCATTTTAGAAGGCTTCGCAGTGCATGGCTTCTGAGGCTTCAGAACATAAACAGTTTAACAAAAGTTATACAGTGTAATAAATTAAGATTACCAACAATTCTGATAAGAGTCAGGAACAAAATTTGGAAGAACAAGCATCAGCTAAATGTAAATGTACACCACTCTGGACAAAAGCACCTTTGAAAGGAATTGTATGATTACAGAAATGACTGTGTTACATTTCCAAAAATAAATTTAGAATAAAATGGAAAATTATTGTTTTTTCTCAACATGTTATTCCATCTCTTTGGTTTGAATATAATGGACTCCAACACTTTACCTTTATCAAGTAAGTTGGGTTTTTACTGGCATTTGTCTGTTTGATTGTTCTGTCCATCCATCTGTCTGTGAGCTAGATAACTCAAAAAGTTCTCATCAGACTTTGATGAAATTTTCAGGAATGTTGGTCGTTGCAAAAGGAAGACATGAATACATTTTTGGTGGTTGCTTAAATCCAGATGCAGATCCAGGAATTTTTAAAATGTAGGGCAATTTCCTCCTTTTTTAATGATAGCTCAGCAAAGAATGAATAGATTTTCTATACCTGAAAATTAATTGTTGGAAATTTCCATAAAAATGATAAAATCTTTATCTAAATTTATCTTATCATGGGTGAGCTATAGAAGTTGTATTTCTTGGTCTGAGGTATTAGGTCTTTGGGAACAGTAGCCTTTTCATACTGACCTATAATATTACTTTAAATTATTCCTGGCAGGAATAACTCCTCAGCGACATAGCTACTGTGTAAAATGATACAAACCAAAAACAAAAGCATCAGTTTTTATTCCTCACTCAAGAAAAGAGTTTCAAATGTAAAAAGAAAACATCTCTTGGAATAAATGGAATTATTGTCCAGTGTTCAGAAATGTTAGTTTTTTGAAGCAGCCTTTAATCTCTCACTGGCTTTGGCATGTTTGTGGTAGGGATTAAATTCTTCTCATTTCTGTATTTTAAGTGTTTCTGGCACACTTCCCAGCTGCCCACGGAAAATAGCCAGTTTAGCAGGAGGTAAGTTATCCTCACTCCTGAAACAGTGAGAAGAAAAATAATTCCCCAAAAGAGACCCCTACCTTCACTGTGATTTGTTTAACTTAGAAGCTGTGAGAGATCTCCATATATCATAACAGGTAGTAAAGCTGCTCAGGAATCAAGCAAATAAAACCAAAGAGAGCTGACCGAGGCCTTCTGACCCTGTGTGTATGTCAAGGACCAGCAAAGGCTGTGTAGAGAAGAGGTGATGAAAATTAGTTGGGATCAGCTGAAAACATTATTTTTGGCAGTATCTTAATGACTTTGATTATCATGATTATATTGAGATCTGTATAGCTACATAAAAAAGTTAACTTTTTGTAATTTCAGATTCACATTCAATCACTGATTAATACTGAGTTATTTTTTCTCACAAAGGCTATTTATAATGCATGGCAGACATTTTTTAAATGTCTTGCTTTAGTCTGAAAAAGTACTATAACACTTAATAGTAACTGCAAACTTATAAGTATTAAAGTATTAGCCAATTTGTTAATTAATCACTTAAAAGTATCTTTAATGTTTTGACACACTTAAACTGTATATGAGTAAAGTTTATTTATAATATTCTTTTTACAGACATGTGTAACAACGTACAGTGCAAAGACAATATACTGAATAAAACAAAATAATATAAGGTATGTTGAAAAATGCTTTATCGATCATCAGTAAATCATCAATAGAGCATAAGCATCGGTAAGTCATTGACTCATCTGTTAACAACCTTCTTATATGTTATTTATGGGCACATTTAAAAATTAGTCTTAATAAAATATATCAATAGGCCTATATCAGTATATCAGTCATGGCGGAATCGCCAATCTGACTTTAATACTGAATCGATTACAACACACAACCAACATGCATGCTTTATGTGCGCACACTGTACGATCAGATGGTCACTTAATAGGCCAAAATGGTCACACAGTGCGAGTTAAATCAGGATGGAACGCTGACAAATGTCATATCAATAGTTTCTTTTGCACAGGTCTAGTACACTCACAGACAAAAAACACTTAAGTTCTGGCACAAACAGTATGAGCAATCAAAATCAGCAATTTACATGACTGCTTGCTGTTGAAATGGCGATTTAAAACACAAATTGATCAGCTCATAGCTGCTCTGACTGCATGAGTGAATACAGTTGTGCGAACAGAAACAAAACATGTTAGAAATTCATCTGGCTGGTTGGGAGCTGCTGGCAGGACTGTAATTCACTGTTTTCGTGTCTCAGTGTACACTGCACGACAAAAGAAACACAGGTGGGCTTCAGTCTGCAATGGCTGCAAAGACAGTCATATGACTCCAAATTTTGGTTGGAATCATGTTGAAATTTAACATTGTATGCCATGCCTAAATTAACTAACAGGATTCAATGCATCTAGTTTTTATATATATCTGCTTGTCTGACAACAAGCACTTGAATTTTAGCTTGACTTGATAAAATATTAATGACTGGTAACTGACTGTATCAAAATGCATAATTTAACATGCTACATCCAATAAAAACTCTTATAGTCATAATATATAGATTAAAAAACAATCCTGATAAAAAGTAATTTTGGAGATGAAAGGTTTAAACCTGAGAAGCAATAGAAAAAATACATCAGATGAAAAATTAATCTCAATGTTATTTATAGTTTCTGAAAATAAGAAAAATATCAAGAAGTTTTATTATTAGTCTTTGCTTATTTTACATCATTTGGTACAATTAAGTTGGGACATTTGACGTTTCCATCCATCCATTCATTATCTGTACTTATTTATCCCTTTCAAGGTTGCAGGGGGCTGGAGCTCTTCCCAGCTGACATTAGGTGGGTACACCCTAGACTGGTTGTCAGCTAATTGCAGGGCAACATATACCCCTTTCCCACTAACTGAAAAACCGGCTTAAACACGCTAACAATCGGCTCCTGTCGGCAGTTGGAAAGGCTCTAATCAGCATTCAGACCAATGTCGACTGACCCTGCAAGTGACATAGGTTTTAAATGGCTCGCCTCCTATTGGCTCCCAGTGGGAACACCCGGGTGAACACGCTAATTTATGGGATTATGTTGGCATAACGTGCCGATGTCATAATACCGCGCCCATCTCCTGTGATGACATCAGCTTGACGAACCAGAGGAAAAAAAAACAGCCACGCAGCTCATCTGCTGGCGAATAGACCCGGGTCTGCTGGCAATGGGAAAGGATCACACGCCGATTGTTAGCGGGTCTACCCGCATATAAAAAAACTGCATTTGCATGCTAATTTTAGTGGGAAAGTGGCTACAGAGAGACAGACAACCATTCACGATAGCACCCCTACAATAGAGAGTCACCAATTAACCTGACATGCATGCTTTTGCTCTGTGGGAGGAAGCCGGAGCACTCGGAAAGAATCCATACATGCATGGGAGTACATGCAAACTCCACACAGAAAGGCCGTGATTAACATGGGGTTCGAACAAGCAACCATCTTGCTGTGAGGCACGTGCACCACCTGTTGCGCCACTGTGTGCTGCATTGTGTAAATATGTCCAATCTTTACACTGATATAGTGGTGAAATGCTGCTTAACAGGAATGCTGCAAACAAAGTTTTGTCTTGTTTTTTTGATACAACAGCAATTCAGTGCATATCCTATTTGATTTTGCAAGAAGGGGAGCCATATGGAGGTCCTTAGCATGGTAAAGTCTGAGAGCCTCTGTCCTATAGTGTGCACAGTTGTTGTTTTTTTGGCCTTTGCCTGCAGGTGATCCATCACTGGAAAGGATCCAGCTGAGAAATGTCCGTCTTACAAACTGACCAAAGTCTTTCTGTCCGCAGTGGGCTTTCCTTTAACAATCTCCTGCCTCATAAATGTGTCTGTGATTTACAGCCAAGTATGTCTGTGGATTTTCTTTTTTCATAAAGGGAGCAAGGAAATACATTCTTTCAAACTCAGCCGTGTGCTCAGAAATGTTCCAAGTGGTGGCACACAGACAGTGGCGAGGCAGCTGGACTCACTGCTGGAAAAGTAATAACAGTGAACTATTAAGCTTTTGTAACAACTTCTGGGCATCAGTCACACATCAATGGCTGTGAAAAATCGAACACTTGAACGAGTCTCTTTGGTATAATTGCTGGATTGTAATCAGATAGTGCAGGTCCTTGTCATTTTCATTGAAATAAAAATTCAATCTAAGTACATTGCAGCTGGGCTTTGGCACCGTTTTACTGCCCCTGCTCTGACAGGCAGCCAACACCAACACTTCTCAGGTTGTAATAGTTTTACAGTTATTATGTTGAGTTTGGCACAGCAAAATGGCTCTAAAATTATGAAAACCTGATTTAATTTTCCAAGACCATTTTTTTATCTGCCTGTCCAAGGAAAGTCATAATCACTTGACTGTTAGACTGAATGTGTTGTTTTATGCGAATACTTCAAAGTTAACACTGACAGTAAATTGGCATTTATCTTACTTTATTAGCATTTAATTCTGGATATATGTGACAGAGATGTGTAGTACAATAGTCCAATCCAAACCAATCCACTTTATTTATGTACCTTAATTTTAGAAACGTGAAGTTTACCCAAGTGCTGCATGATTAGTACAGTCAGAAATAAAACTGAATAAAATAAACAAGGTAGGCAGAGATAAAACCAAACAATTAAAAACAACAACAAAAGACAAACACACATAAGCACAAATACATAAAAATGTGATAAAATCAAAAGAGATGAAAAAAAAAAATAAACTAAAAAAATAAAAACACAAGAACAGAGGTTACATAAACACAGAGACCAAACAATTCTTTTGCTGAGTTAAAAGCCAAAAATAGGTTTTAAGATTAGTTTTGAAGTTGGTAAGGTGAGGGACATTCTGACTTTAGGGGGTAGGTCATTCTATAATTTAGGGGCCATAACAGAAAAAGCTTGACCACCTCAAGCTATCAGTCTAGCCCTTAGACCTCAAAGATCTCGATGGGGTGTAGATTTTTAAAAGATCAGAGATGTGACGAGGTGCAAGTCCATTTAAAGATTTAAAAACAAACAATAAAATCCTAAAATGATTTTGAAGATAAATGGAATGTCAATGAAGAGAGGCCAGGATGGGGCTGATATGGTCCTTTTTTTTGTACCTGTTAAAAGACAAGCAGCAGCATTTTGGTCTAACTGCAGATGAGCGAAGGACGCCTGATTTTTCTGATGTAAAGTGCATTGAAGTAGTCCAAATGTGAGGAAATAAGCATGACTCACTCACTCCAAATCATTTAAAGATAAAACTGATTTAATCTTGGATAAAAGATGATAAAAACTGGATGAAACAACAGAGTTTATCTGCTGATACAATTTAAAATCACTGTCAATTTTTACAACAAAATTTGGGCCGCTGGGTTTCAGATATGGTGAAGTGAGCTCAGGTCTGGGAGAAGGACATCACCAAGTCCACGGGATCCAAATACAATAATTTCTGAGTTTCTTCCTTTAACTTTTAAAAAGCTCAAGACCATCCAGGCTTTAATGTCATTTATACAATAGGCACCAACTTTGTTAATTTGATATCATAAATGGCCTTTAACGCCTTTTGCATCATATTTGATACATATTTCTATGATACCTCTATCCTACAATATGATCAACAAATTACTAAAAAAACATCTGAATACAATCAGATAGATGATAAAAAATTTCCTCAAATGGATTATCAGTTGCCAAAATCACCTATTGTATCAAATGAGATGCAAAAAATACATATTTTAAATTTTATGGAAATTTTGATATTTTGGGATTTCAGTAGAAAGTGAAATAAACATTTCAGCTCCAAAAAATTAGAATTTTCTGGCTATAATTTGTGTTTCCAGGCATTAAAGTGTTAAATGACTATACTGTAGGCAGACAGTGCATGTGCTGCTGTGCTTTAATACAGTCCTGCTCATTATGTTAAGTTCACATATTAAGTTATCAGGGGTGTTGTATATAGCTGTAAACATTAATATATCAGATGCCAAATATATCCTTACTAAATTTATAACGCAGTGAGGTAATCTCCTTCTGGGTATGTTACTCACAGCTCTGTGTATGTGTATTCCACATATTTTTATTTTCATCCTCCCCTCCAAAGTGCCAGAAAAACTAATGATGGGCATTCTCGGGGACACCTAAGCAGCCATTGATCTAGAATATCTATTTTCAGTTTCTGATGCTGCTGTATGAATAGGTCTTGGGGGGCCTTAATGTGAGTCAGTCTGGCCCAACGTAGACAGCAGCTCAGAGTGGAAAACTACTAGTAAGAGTGGGCTGAAACTTTCAACTGGTAGCTCTCAGTCTTGTGACCAGCATAGTGGTCTGCTAGCACAGACCACTGTGTGGAACTGCAGTACAGGTTTTCATATTTTTACATCTACCTAACAATACATTACCATCCCATGAAAACATGCAGGAAAATAGATACATCAAAGTAAACTTTAGGCCCTTTGGAGTCCTATACAGCACCTGGGACACTATATATATCACTAAAAAACACACAGACTGGCATATGGGTGGTTCTGTTGGTTTTTGGCCCATTTGGATCAATAATTCTGCCATTTTTGACTAAAGGGGCAAGAAATATTTCATTATTAAACATTGATTTGAAGTAAGCAAACACTGGCTTGTTTATGTCATTTTTTGATTGTTTCAGGTTCACTATCAGTTGTCATGTTCAGTCAGCAATTTGTGGCAGGAGTTTATCAAAGGAAGCCATGTTCTGACCGAGAGCAGCAGCTGGATCTGCCTGATTCAGTTTGTAATCAAACAGATTTATCTTGCAAAGCTCCAATTTACAACCATATTGTCCCAATCAGTGTCCTTAAAAGCAGAAAGAGTTGGAAGCTTCTGTATGAGTTATATGACAGCAAGAAGTGACTGCACGTTCAGAGATTAGCATAGATGCTAACAGCTTTAACAGCAGTTTTGTCAGATCTGGATGGTGTTTCTTAATTAAATGTAAAAAAATAACAACACCAAAAGCATTTCTCAATAAAAAAAGATGCTTTTTCTACCAAGTGGCTCAGGTTTTGTACTTTACACTGTGACAGTAATACACTCCTATAACATCATCTGGTTGGCCCATGAATGTGATTGATGGAACAATCATCCAATAACTTCTGTATATGCTTTTGAAAGGTTCTGCCATTCCCAAGCACTTCATATGGGCTGTTTCCCAGCTGGACTACTGGGTTAAATTCTGTATATAATATGTACATATTATATTCAGCATATTAAACTTTCTACCCGATGTGCCAGGTTAGCAATGTTCTGTTCAAGTGAAATTACTCCATGTTAGGACTGGGTGAACAAGTCAACTAGGTGCAAATGTCTTTGTAATTTATAGACACAGTGAAGCATATGACAGCATCAATCCATTATTTGGACCTCTCTGGGTTTTCTGTCTTAGATGGTGCTCTACAGAAGTATAGACATTAAACTAAATGTCTACCATTCAAAAAATGAAAATCTATCTGGTTGAGACATATAGGCGACATCTGAAACTATTCAATTCATGGTGCAAAGCAGAGAGAGGCATTTCTTAACCTGAAACAGAAACCTGCAAAAAGACTTACAGGTACAGATCTTTTCATGCAGATTGTATTATCTGTGAAGTGCTGAAATTGCATGAATATGGTGAATTTCCATGAAATTCTGTTTTTTGTTTTCTAATAATAAATTTCACATCATGTATAAAGCAGTGGACCTGATATTAAGCTAACCAATGGAGCATCAAAACTAAACAATTCACTTTTTTTGGTCTAAAATACCTTAAAAGAAAAAGAACAGAACCATTTCTGGATTATCAGACTGCAGGTAAGTATCATTTTCAGGCCAAAACAAAGGTTTTTCTTGTTTAACTTTAAGAAAAGGGTGCTTCAGTGCACCATTTGCTCGATGTTTGCTCCTAGAATCATGTAACATACTTTAAATAATCATTTAAATCTTATATGTCAAACTGATCCAAGTATTGTCCTTTTTATTTTTGATTTTATTGTCGTATGGAAAGTATTTGTCTTTTCAGTTCTTTACCTGCAGTGTGTAGGCCTGTAGCATCTGGTCTGTATAAAAGGCACTATGAAAATAAAGATCAGGAATATGTGAAACAAGCACTTAAAGAAAAGGTTATTTCAACAGCAATCAGCTTCACTGACAAACTTTTGTACCTGCCAATTAATGCATGACAAATTTATGAGCTGACAAAACATAGGTGAAAACAGAAAGGAAATTGCAGCCAGCATGCTGCATAGAGCCCACATGGAAAGCTCTGCTTTAGGACCACTGCCAACATGTCGCTGCCTTTATCCAGGTAATGAGGGTGGACTGCAGGAAATCATGTTTTTTTATGCATTTTTTAACAGTCCGGTGAGGGCAGTGAGCATGCTGCCATTTAAAATGACATTTTAATTACTAGCAGTTAATAGACCACTAACACCAGACTTTGAAGTGCCTGTAACTCACGGTGTCTGCACAGCCAGCCTCCACTGGAAAAATGTGAATGATGGAGTCATCTTTAGAAAAATAATGATTTAAATAACGCTGTGATAGGGCACAATAATCTGATAAAAGGTAAAAGAAAATGTGATGACTCAGATACAAAAACCAAAAGACAAACATTAGGATCATGCTTAAGGAGATTAATAAGGGGTTGCTGTCTAGTTAACCTGGCACAGATAGACAGTTTATAGTATCTAATACAGGACTGATTTCACTTGTCCATCTGGGCAGTAGCCGATGGAGAAACTTTAGAGATGACAGAACCTTTAAAACACATATTCAGAATGTGATTGGATGATAGCTCAGTCAATCACATTCCCTACAGGCCAATCAGATGATGCAGTGGGCAAGTGCTGCTGAAAAGGATTAATGCTAATAATGCAAGCTAGTTCCTAAATCAAACTCTCACCAAAGCCTGTTGGGAGAGGAAAGAAAATGTATTATTGTTGGAGTACTGTTTTCAGGAGTGCTCTTTGTTCTTCAATTGATAAAAACAGGTTATTCAGTTCTGATGAAACTGCCACCAAAGCAGGCAGCATCCGTGCTAATCTCTATACAAGCAGCCGTTGTTTACAGGCCTGCAGTCTCTTAACACAGTTGTCCCATCTCTTTCTCTTCAAAGGGCACTATTGTTCCAGCTTTAAGCTTTGCAAGCTGTATCTGTCCAAATCTTGGCACTGACTGAGGCTATGTTCAACATACCATCATTTCAAGAAATCTGGCTGTCCACATGAAAACACTGAAAATGCTGCAGTACTTATGCCTGGCCTGTAAGTGGCGCTGTAACGCTGCTGCATACATACACTAAAACCAGAGAAGAAGACACAGAGCATACCCATGCATCATGAGAGATGTAAACAAAAACTGTGTATCATGTTCTTCATACCCACTTGTTGCTCAAGGTGGTACTAGAGGGGTGAAAGAGCAGCTTTGTAGCACGTACACAACACTGTTCTCAGCCATTGTTTCTATTGTTGTTGGGGTTAGCCCATGCAGTTTAAGGTTTTAAGGGAGAGGTGGGTCTATTTAATAAACATTTCTATAAATGTGCATATTCTTGTACACACAGAAACAAAAGGGCTGCTTTTGGAGGTTTATTATCTATGGGACTCATTTTGGACTCCCAAAATTCTGGTTCCATGAGGAAAAAAACACCAATATGATAAAAACAAAAAAACAAACAAACAAAAAAAAAAAATTTGGGGATATACCCAAACTCGTCTCCATGTAGACAGCCCCTCTGGAAGATCAAGTTTTTTATTTTACAGCACTAAGGTGACAAGGGTTAGGACCTGATACCTCATATTAATGATGTTTACTCAAATGACCAGTGCAGAAGGCTGGGGGGCAAAAAGTGTGTCAGCTAGCATTGGTCAATGTGTGGAACTGTGACACAGGCTTTTTCACTTTCATCCTGACCGAGCAACACGTGTTTACAACTTTTGTTTTTTCTTCATATACATATATGTATATATGTAGAGAAAAAGAGACATGCATTGTTAGAGCTCAAGGTAAGGGAGGAACTTCAACTAGATTTGGAGAGGTAAAAATAAGAAGGACACTACAAACTTGAGGGTTGTAAACAATTGGTTGAAATAAGCCTTGAATCATTGAATTGGTAACCCTCCAAAAACGGATGGGGTAGAGAGGCAGATAAGGTTATATTTTTACCTATACTTGCCCAGTGTTTAGCCAGTCTTAGCCAGAAAACATGTATGAACACTGACTTCATAAATCTATGATCAATCTGCTAGACTCCTAGCAGAGCGGTTGGCTTTAAAAGCTTTGTATACATTGCTCTTTTTTTGGAGTAACAGAGAGATTTTTGTTGCTCGCCTCATGGTCTCTGCTCAGGACAGAGGCAGCAGTTGGGCCAGTGCTCAGTCACAGTGGCTGTAACACATACATCACATGTGCACCTGTACAAACATACAGATGGAGGGAAAGTGGAGTCACTGTCGAAGCTTTAAGTTTAACTGGAATAGAAGGACACTTTAAGCAAAAAAAGCTCTGTAACCGGGGTTTGTTTCTCTGTGGAGCCTTAGTCATGGATCAGAATTACTGAGATTGAGGCCTACAGGTTGACTGATGTACAAATGACTGCTGCAAGTCTGAAACATGTGTATTTGTTTGTAAAATGTTGCTGTTGAACTTGTAGCACTTTGTGGTAACTGTCCTGTTTGTCAGACTTAGAATGAGGTCTCTTGTCTGCAACAAAGCCAAAACCACAGAAGTAATATATATTTTACAGCCTTATTTGCATCCAGCAGCACTCAGCTATAGCTCTTTATAGTTCAGAGCCTATAGCTTTGTGTTACTCAGCGATCTAACCACTCACACTGATGAAACAAGCTGATGCCAAAGCCTGTGTGGTTTTATGAGTGTGTGTTTAGGGACGTCTGGAAGGAGCAGGGTGTTATTTTATGTCAAAGGTCTTCACATTCACAGAAGCAGAACATATCTTGGAAAGGGAGGTTTTTTGTTTTTTTTTTACAATGAATAAAAGAGCCAGGAAAGCCTACATAAACATTTTCATTCAAGGACAGAAAGAGTGAGTTAAAAATGCTTGTGATACAATTCAAATACAAATTTAAAATGGAGAAATAATTACCCCAACAAAAAGTACAGTTTTTAAGTCATCCCAGTAGCTCTCTATGTCTTCATTATTAGCATGTTATTAGGCTAATGAGTACCGTTTTACCAGTTCTACCTTTTTCAAGCCAAAGGATACTAAAAAAAAATCTTGTTGGAGCTCTTTACACAGGATATGTCAGCTAATGGTAATGTTGTTTATCAAAGAATTACAGCTTTACAAAATTCAAATGTTAACCTGAGTGGTGGTACTGAAGGTTACTAAATTCACTTTTGCTGAGTTTTTAACATTTCATATTCTTGTACCAAAATCAAAGTATAAGACTTCTGGTAGCATGACTGCAGTTTGAGCAACAGCACAATGAGCGTCACGTTAAGGGGTGAAAAAAATCATGAGCTTTATTCTTCAAGTCTTCCACAACAACAACAAAAACAAAGTCAAATTCATTTATTCAAGTGATGTTTAGCCCAGGCCTAGTCATCAGTATTGTTTAGATTGTTGAAGCTGCTAGTATATATGCTAATCTCTGTACAAGCAGTCACTTCTTGCTGTTGTTTCGCTCATAGCTCCTCCCTCTTCCTGTCTTTAAAGGATGGTAATTGGGCCGTGCTGCTTTAGGTCGCCCACAGTCATTGGTGATTGGAGCTTGTCAAGGTGGATTTGCCTGATTACAGACAAAGATTTAGGTGGATGCAGCTGATGCACAAGGTTAGGTTTAACATTGTACATATTAGAGCCCCAACACTGGCATTGTATATATTCTATGTATATTTTATATATTCAATATATCTGAAGGCTCTCACTGTAGGGTAAGTGAAACTTTTCTTATTGCACCTGATTTCATTTTATTAAGATTTTCCTGTTCTGAATAGTTAGAACATGACTGACACTTCTACTAGCCTTTTGCAGAGCTATGAAACAATCTCACTGCAGGTCAGGAGAGTGAATGCTAATGTGTTAAAGCAGTAATATGCAGATTCTAAGGCCACATGAGTCCCTGTCTGGGGTTAACAGCAAACAGTAAATAGTTAAGACCAGGAAGGCACAAACAAAAGAGAGGATAAAGCTGACTTCAGTGGACTGAATTTTTCAGAATCAGGGTCAAAAGTTTATGGTCTACTTCCTATGTTTAAAGTGCAAACACAAGAGGAAACTGAAGCCATTCTTTGGTAAGTCTGTCAGCGTTGGTCAGAGTCTTGATTTCCACAAGTTTGTGGGGAATTCAACTGCTTTACCTCAGTGTGTAAATGTTTTTACAAGTTTTCCCACATTGTCTGAGTGTTTGTAGTCCTTCATGTGAAAAGGTGTCAGTCCCACTGTCTCTCCCACATGTCTGTCTCACTCTTTCAGCTCTGACCGTCATGTATGACCTCAAGTAAACAGCCTCTTCAAAGATGTCTTCTTCAAATGTATAAATAAATTGCTGCAAGCCTGTAAACTTTATAACAGCTGTTTTGTTACTCATTTGCACTTTCCTGTGTGGCTTGCATTTGCAAAATGGTCCCAACAGCTCGCCTGTTATGAATCAGCCTTTTCTTGTAAAGCATTTTTTCATTTCAAAAGGAGATTTCTTTTTTCTTTTTCTCGTGAAGAAACGTGTTGCCCAGTCACATGCTTTTTTTCTCATTGAGGGAAACTTGTAAAAACAAACTCTAGTAAAGTGGTTCATTAAAAGTCTTTACAACTCTTAGCTGATTAAGCAGCTTTTATTTACAACCACAGATCGTTATTTTGCATCAACAAGAGATACATAGATGCACCTCAAAATACACCAGATTAGCATGCCGGTTTAGAGTCACATAGAAACAGTGTTAAATGGTTTTATTATACAGGGTGTGTTATGTGTGGTTTTCTCTGCAGGGTCTGCTGCGTGTGAGCTGTTAACTCTGAATCACTGCTTTTAAAGCATGATAGTTTATATTGTTGCCAGTAAACCCCTGACTAAGCCTCAATTAGTGCTTGTTCACCTGAGCAAACAGCTGCTAAATCCACAGGATGGTTTTAGATATTGGCCTCCCCTTCCTCAGGTGTTAGCATAGCAAATAAATAAGCCACTCAGGGTTTTAACAGCACCTGAAACAGTCCAGGGCAGGGACGTTTTAAAGTAGATCTGTTCACTACAGGGAGGTGGAAATATTAACATCTGAATATACTCAAACTTTTAGCTGTGCACTAAGTCATTCTACCTTAAGATCCCAAGTACACAGTAAGAGCAAATGTTCTTGTTGACTGTACATTAGTACATCTTTTGAGTCTCCTTGTTTTAACTCAGCATTGTTTTGAGCTAAGTTTCTCACCTTCAATCAACTGCATTCAAATAAAAAATGTTGGATTTCATTACAGTTTGAATAAAGGCTCTGTTTCTTGTTACTTTTGCCCTAAAATCAGCTAATTAATTTTCTTTTGCTGTGTTTCTCCTGAAAATAATCTAAATAGTAAAGGATCACATGGGGAAACTAGCAAAAAAAAAAAAAAATGCCTATTATGCAAAAGACATTAAAACAAAAATGTGTCATGTGTGATTAGATTTCCCAATGCAACCCATTGATGTCATCAGATTGATAGACAAATGAAAATATGACCTTTTACCTAAACAGAAGAAAAAACATCACTGAATGGAGAAAAACTAAGCTGAATATGACAGACAATATTGTTTTTTGTCCTACAACCAATGCAACTACTCATTTAAACATCAAAACAACATGAAACTAATAACAAAAAAATAGGGTTCAAACAAACGGTTAGCTTAGAAAATGTTCTCTATAGTGTAAATCATGGGAAAGCTTTTCTTGCCCGTCAGGGAGACATTTATCTGATGTTACATGCAAACTATCAAAGAGTGTACACAGAGCAACTACTTCGCCCAGATCAGACAATTCATTTGATAATTTCCTTTGCATAGCAGCTGAATTAACCAGATTTCAGGGGGCCTCGGTCCTGCTGTTTGATAGTGTGCTCTGTAAGTAATTGAAAGGTTGCAGGTTTGAGCCCAGCCCTGGCTGTCATATGGTGATGTTTCCTTGAACAAGAAAGTAAACCCCAAGCTGCTCCCACAGTGGTGTGTTGATGGGCATGAAAGGGAGTGAACTTTTTAGCTGAAACTGATGGATAACTTTCATAAAACCTCTGAATCATCAGCTACTCAGTGAGAATGGGTGTGAATGGACAGATATGACCTGCACTGTAAAGCTGCCTTGAGTAGTTAAAGAGGCTAGAAAAGCGCTACCTAAGCTTAAGTCTATTTCCCATTAACCATTCCATGCATGTTATCAGGCTGACTTAGCTTGAAAAGCTTTAAGCTGATACACTTATTCCAAGTCAGAAAACAGCAGGACAGATCAGCATCCTTTAAACAGGTGCTTTTGCACAGGCTTGCATTAGTCTCTGCTGCAGTGCACTACAAACCACACCATGTTTTTTTTTTTTTTTCAATCTTATTGGCCTAGTTTAGATGTGAACTGAACTGAACATTCAGTCAATTATTCTTTTTAAGGCTCTGCCCTTCCTATTTATGGGGTGTTGTCCATGAATGTGAAATGGGTGTGATGTGATGCTCCTTGGATATATGAAACAGCCTGGCAAGGCAGGTGATAGCTTTGGCAGACAGGGGTGATTTCACTTGAGTACCCACTGAGCAAATGTTGAGGTGTTTAAAATTATTGATTTGTTCTGTTTAAGAGTGTACACGTAATGTTGACTGCTCTCATGCATTGTGAAAATTCAGTATTGTGTTTTTGTGTTTGTAGTTTGACTACTTAGGTATTTATAAAAGTATTCTTGCACTTCAACTCAAGTAATAATTGACAAAGACACAACTACTAGTACTTAGCTATTATTTGACTGTCAGTATCTATACACTGTTTCAAGTTATGTAGTTGTGTACTTCCTCAACCATTAATTTCAATCAACTGATATTGTTTGTTCTCAGCTCCTAAAAACAATGTCCTCTTGGAACATTTACTCTCTGTTTTCTGAAATGTCGACACCAGAGCATGGTGTGCACTTCTAAGATATTGTTGTCCCTGTTGGCAGCGGCAGCCTGTCATTTTCAGAGCAGTAATAAGCGAGTTTACCTGCAGATATCATCAGCAGTGTGTCTGCTAGACTGCAGCAGATGTGTCTTCTCCGCCCCTTGTGGTTCAGAGGAGACAGACGTACTGTGGGAAAGACGGGAACTTGTCTGAGGAGAAAAATGTGCTGAGTCTGTGAAATAAAGCCTCTTATGCTTGATAGAACAGCTAAACATAAGAAGTTCAACGTGTCTTGAATATTGATAAACTAGCGCTATTTGCCTGTGGTAAAAGTAGAAACTGCATTTATCTCTGTTCCAAAGTCAGATCAGAACCACCACCTGAACCACCATGACCCAATCCTTTTCATGTGCAGGATCAGCAGCTCTACTCAGAGCTCCTGGATTTTTCAAAGCTTCTCACCATATCTCCAAGGCTGACCTCCATTATCTTTTGAATAAACTAATTCCATCTTCTTGTTGCTCATAGGTGAGGGCTGGAGCATAGTTTGGTAAACTAAAAGCTTTGTCTTTTGGCTCAGCTTCTTACTTGTCATGGCAGTCTGACTCGCCAAATACAAAACTGAAGATGATCCAATTTCCACCTCCCTCACACAATCCTTTTTATCTTCATCCATGATCAAACCCCCAAGAGACTTAAGCTCCTTTACTTGAGGCACAGTCTTTCTGCCTTCCTGTGGAGACTTAAGTGGGTTACACACAGCACAATCGGGCCTACTTTCAGCTCAGCTCAAGCGCCCATTGTATACTTTTTTGAGTTTTATGTCCGCTGTGTTGAACACGTCTCTCTTGTGCAATCAAGCATATCTATGCACAAGTAAATGGCATCAGGACTTCCCCCTCACCCCCGTCTTTGCTGCGCCACTACCTGCTTGAAATGGCTCGTCCCCCTTGAACAGACCTACCAGCATTATATCCTTCCATTGTTTGTTGTCAGTTTAAGCCCATTGGCTCAGGGTAGCAAGCCCAGTACAGAGTAGAGGCGGTAGAATGAATGCAGAGTTGTTGATGCCCAGTAGCACCAAATAATCAGAGCAGACTGGACACACAGGGGGAAGGGACCCTTATAGGAACTGGAACTGCAAAAGAATGTCTCAGACAAAGAGAAAGTATAGGTGGACCAAGGGTTCTCAATATATGAAAACTTGAAAGATTTTGAACATTAGTGATTGTTAACATGGCAGTCATCAGAAATGAATATTTGAACTAAAGTTGAGTCAAAAATGGGCTTTTTACGACAGAATTTATGCAAAGCTGGAGCAACTGTTATCCATTCTGAGTCCAGTTTTATCTATGTGTCAGCTCGTCATGCTTAACTGTTTTTGTCCTTTTTTCATCTTCATAAATCACATACAGACATTTGAGGGTAGAATATTTAATGTTTTTGCCAACTCAGGGCTAACAAATAGCTCATCCCACAAAATGTCAAACTGTACACTTCACAGTGATTTCACACCTTTGGCTCCTCATCCAAGATGATTGATTGCCCAGAGGTCTGTGCGGTTTAGTTGGTTGTGTAGTTTACACTTATCCTGTCACTTTGTGGTCAGACTGTTTTGTTTCTGTTTATTTATGAACCAGGAACACAGGCATATATATGGGCTGAATTAGAGAGTGGGAGGCCCTGCAGACCCACTCTGAGCCCACCACCAGGAGAACCAAAGAGGCCACAGAAACCCTCTGTTACACAACAGGTCTATTTTTAGCCCACAGTTTTAGCCTAACAAAGAAGTCATTCAAGGTAGAATGTAAATAAAATCCAGAGAGCTGCACAAATAAATCATGTTATTTGTTTATGCCTCTGTTCTGCCTCATATTTGCCTGTGCTGGATGAATCACTAAGATTGAAATCACATCCACACTGAGATATTTGGTTCAGATTATTGGTAAACGTTTTTGCTGAATACAGCCCCTTCATAAAGTATCAGCTGGAAGAAAAAACAACTATCCTGCTCATTGGGTTTGACCGCTCCACTTCTCTAAAAACATTCAAACATTCTTCAGTGGCATTAGAAAATATTTGGAGAGGGAGGGAGAAGGAGAGAAACCCAAGACATAAACACGTGGAGAAGGGGAGAGCGAACAGGCACAGGAGGACGACCTGCCAACGGGAGCTGGCTTCAAAGAATGTGCACAAACACACCATCTCTCTGCTAGCCGGCTGTAGATCATCTGTGCTCACATTTCTCTTTAATTTTCACTCACATGCTGCTGGCAGACCTTTGTGTTTTATGGTATTGACCTGATATCTGGGAGATGAATTTCATCAAAATATTTTGAGCCAAACAATTTGTGATTGGCAGTTTCTGTCAAAAGTTTTGAATAGAGTGGTTTGAAACCTTGGAAGATTTCTTTTTCTGTTGGCAAAACAAAATTATTGTAGAGGTATAAGGACCAGGAAAGATTTTTTAAGGGGCTCTTCAAGAAAAGAAAAAAAAATCAAATTGAAATTTAAAATAGTGTTAAACATATAGTTTTACGGCCCTGGAGGTGGCTGATTACATATGAGAGGGGGACAATCACAAGATAATTGCCCCGATTTTCAGCCAGAATCCCCCCTTTAAGAAAATGTGAAATAAAAACTGATTATCTGATGGTCATACAGATTATCTTGCCAAACTGGCTTGTGGTGTTAGTTTGTAATACCTGATGTGTGTGATGAACACAGAATACAGCAGAGCACATCCTCTGGTTTCTGTCAGTGGCACAGCCAGATAGTAACCGGAAGGTTGCAGGACCCAGTCCAGCTCCTGCTGTCACATGGTGATGTGTCCTTGGGCAAGAAAACTAAACCCAAAATTGCTCCCACTGCTGTGTCAGTGGAGTGTAACTGGGTAAGAAAGGGGTAATTGTGTTGGCTGATACTGATGGCCAGCTGACATTGAAACTCAGAACTATCATTGAGAGGGTGTGAGAGTGCATGGGTGTAAATACGTAGATGTCCCACATTGTAAAGCTGCTTTGAGTAGTCAAAGAGACTAGGAAAGCTCTATATAAGCTCAAGTCCATTTACCATTTTGAACAACAGCTATTCAGGTAGCAAGGTGGCTAAAGCAGGACACTCAACAAATGTAGCCATAGCAGAAATGGACACAAGTCACTTGTTGGAAGTCCAAGTCAAGATTTAAGTCTCTGGGTGGCAGGCGTCAGTCAGTCAAGTCTCTTTGAGTTTTATTAATAATGCTAAAATAGCTGAAATATACAAAATAAACCCAGTTTAACGGGAAAATAATATCATCAGCACTCCGACAGGACACATTCTGCACTGTTCATTCAGGGTGGGGCTGCAGCGTTTTACAGTTTCCAGTCCCTGTCTCTACTTTATCATTTTCTCTCTATCGTGCACACCCTTCCATATATTTTACAGAAGTATGATAAATATTAAAGAAGATAAATGTGCATTGTGTTATAAATCAGGCTTTATTTCCTATAACCTGAGATGGCTATGAATAATGAGAGCACAGGTGAACGAGGAGAGCAGGGAGTAACTTACACTGTCTGTAATGTATAAGTGCCTTCTTAGGAACAGAAAAGTTGGTGTAAGAGGCAGTTCGCCTCTCGAACGTGACACCCCAGTCAGCCTGTGTCAGCTTAAGGTGCTGAGCTTATCTGTTGTGAGGTTGGCCGCTCCCACTGCAGGGTAATGACCGATTTGTTGGGTTTACAGGTGGCTCTTATTCAGCGTGAGCCAAACCTTCAAATAATGATTGGGTGTGAGTCTCAAACCTTCAGTCTGAGTCAAGTCTGATGTCTTTAAGGGGCGAGTCCAAGACAAGTAATATACCTTGGGGTAGAAGGAAAAGACTGATTCGGATTCAGATTCAGACAACTTTATTGATCCCAAAATGGCAATTCAGTTTACAGCTACCAAGGCTTATAGTCAACAAAAAAAAGCCAAAAAAAAACCCCAAAAAACAAGAAACGTTAGAACATTCATGCTGTCACATTCACGTGTCAGTGGTATGTTCAGCAGAGCAACTGGGCCACCCATGAACAAAAGCTTCAAAATTTATCACTGATTACAAACACATAATGACTTATGTTTGCAAGAGTACACCAAGCGTAAATCAAAATCAAAGTTAGCATTTCACAGTCCACCAGCTGAAGGAATACAGAGCTGAGAATACCAATTTTTTCTCCTTTGTAGCGCAAGATAGCATCGCCCAGAGGGCATTAATGAAAAGTCTCCAGTAAGTATGTGGTCATGTTGGTCCAGTATCCTTTTTGCTTTCTGAACCACCCACTCCTTCCACAGAGAATTCAAGTCTTTCAGCTGGACTCCAATAATCTTGGAGCAGACTTTCACAATGTAATTCAAACTGATTCTGTCCCTCACAGACAAGCCATTGAACCAGCAGATGATTGAGGTTGCTGGCATTATTGGAAATATTATCCTAAATACAAGCGTACACTCATTACTAAAACAAGTATTATTGTGAGTAAACTCAAAACAATGCAGTCATAGGAGAAGCCAATTGAAAGTCCACAATCTACGCAGCCACAGGTTGACTGATACCTCTGACTAGATTTTTTTAATTTCACAGGTTTAAACATCAACCTCAAAAACAAAGTAAAACAAAAAATTCTGTCCCCTGCTGGACTGACTTGCTTGAATTTGTGCATTCCTGTGACACATTGTCTCTAAAACTTTCTGTCATTGTGTTATTTGCTGCTATGTTGTCTTACGTGAGCACTACATTTCCCCTCTGCATGGTGTTAATTGACACAAGGAACGTGTGGCCACTGTCATGCATCCTCATAGTCAACACAAACCCTTTTGAAACATAAAATAAGACAAGAACAATCACAGAAAAATTTGAGATTAACCTTTCTCTGTGCAGTTTTTACATCTTTTCTGATGAGTGAGCTTTTACCATACTGGAACCAAGAAGCAGTGAAGGTGGTGTGTTGTTGTTTCTGCTCTGAATCACTTCACCTTGACAGCTCAGCAGCTGTTCGCTCAGCAGTCAGTTGACAGCACAGACAGTAGGTTGGTTTACACAGTCCTTGATTCCAATTTCTCCCTCCATCAAGCCTGTAATTTATTTCATGCATGTCACTCTCGTTGGTGTAATGACTTCATCTCACTGCTTATGCAGAGTTTAAGTCACAGAAATACATTTTAGAACTTACGTGGACTTAAAAGTGCACAGCTTGTCTCACAGTACTACTTCACACCATATTGTATATCCTGCTGTCCTAGCAGCATATGTCCGCCTAAACTTTCTTCACTCATGCTTCCTATTATGATTAAAAGTCACACAGATACATTCTTATGCTACATTTATTACATTACTGCAGGCTATTAGAGATGCAAGTTAGAACACTGTGTCATCTTCTGTTGTTATTAAAATTGCTGCCAAACCCTCAATTACTGCACAAAAACACAGTCAAATGATTTATTACTGTCAAGGTGTGTTCACCAGTTATATCGCTTTAGGAAATAAAGCAGTATTTGAAAATTATAGTCTAAATGAGGCTAAACTGTTGCAAATGCAGAGAAAGTCAGAGAGGTTTCACAAGGAAATCCTAAACTCAAAGAGAATCAAACAGCTAGGATACACCCATTCAGATTGCTTATTCTTTCAGACTGTAATTATTTTTGGCGGGGTCATTCATGTTAATTAGTTCAAGTGAGTTGCAGAAAAAGACATTTTCTTTGCACACTCTCCATCAGACCTGAGTTAGAGTTTCAAGGCAGTGCTGTGCCCCCGTCTGAATGAAAATACAGCATAGAAGAGACTTCCTGAAATGAAACTAAATCACCTTTGCCACAACACAGCAGAGTATCTTCTGGAGAAATCATCAGTACGTGCCTTCTTTCAGGGGTATTGCAAGGATTCTTTGGGCCCCTTGAAAAAATTCTACCTTTTTTGCATCTACAGTGTAGCTGCTTTGTTCCAGTTCAGTTTTAAAAAATGCAACAAATCTGCATATTTCCTTTGGATTATTTCATATTCACACTGAAGTATTCTGAAGTCAGTCGAACTACACACTGAAGGCAAGGCTGGCCTTGACCCACTATGTCACAGCCAGTGTTGCTATGGCTATGAGTCATGCTCCGCATTACAGGGAAAAAGCTAGCAGGCTAAGCTATAACACGAGTTGCTGTTAGGTCAAATGTCTCATGAAGGATTTTCAACATGAACCAATTTAACAATGTTTGATACACCTTACAATACAAATGTAAACAAACAGTGCATGAAGAAGAGGGGCTTTTAAAGCTGTCTGGTGTGCAGCGGGCCATAAAGGACACCAGACAGCTTGGTACGTACTACAAATTAACACCTGTATGGATTTCTGCAGAAAAACAGTCAGTGATACAGAAAAGTAGAGCACATCTTTTAAAGGGATAAATCCTCCTGCTTGAACAAGCTTGACGAAAGTTTGAGAACTAAA
The DNA here is from genome assembly GCA_037902135.1 of Cetoscarus ocellatus. Taxonomy (NCBI): domain Eukaryota; kingdom Metazoa; phylum Chordata; class Actinopteri; order Labriformes; family Labridae; genus Cetoscarus; species Cetoscarus ocellatus. The sequence goes on from JBAMNC010000426.1 coordinate 29,696, forward strand.
CAAGTCCTTGCATCAGTCTATGTTGTCAAGTGTTAAGATCTGCTGTAGAGAAAGTGAGTAACATTATTTTTTTGCTATTTTCATCGTGTTTTGCACCTGAACACAGAGAGGGTCTCTGTGGGATCAAAAAAATTTTCATGAAGTAGTACTTTCTCATTTGTCTGGTTGCCTGGTAACCATAATACAAATGTTATTACTACTGCTCCTTACACTACTGCAGCGATGTGATGAATTAACTTAAATACTGTTTGTGTCAGCTGAGGGGTTAATTGTGTCCTAACAGCAAACAAACTGCTCCAGAGGTAAATTTGGCTCAAAGTAAGACCACCTCTGTCAGCCGAGCTCAGTGTAGTTGTTTTTACCTAAACTGGGGTCAATGCTGTGTTCATAAGTATTCAAAAGAACTGTGTCAAAAAGGTAGCTGGCACTTGTATCACAACAAGTCGCCCAAAGATCTTGGTGTGAATAATACCAACATCTACCCTTTGTCAGTACAACCCAGTGCTTCTCAAATGGGGTAAGGGGGCCCTGCAACTTGAGAGAGGTTGAAGGTGGGAGGACAGGGCCATGGTTAAATGGGAGGTCTGGACACCTTTGAATGTGAGTGGCCTCCCCAAATCCCAAATTTGATCAGCCATTTGATTAGCCAGTGGTATTTATGTAAAAATCAGTGTGTGCTGCCTTGCCTTAAGCTGTTAATGATGATTTATGGTGCATTCACACCAGGCATCTTGCTCCACACTCAAGTACACTTAAACCCTGAAGTCTGTGTATACATGATAGGGTCTCCTTTGGACCCTCAGCAGTCAGTCCCCCTAGCTTAATATTGCAGTACTAAAATGCATAGAGAGAAATAAAGCAAAAAGGAATGCTGAAGCTGCATGAAGGGTAGAATTCAGCACCTGGAACTGTAAAACAATGAAAAATGCACTTTCCTATTCTCATGATTTGACGTCTTCCATCTGAGACCTCGGCACAGGAGATTTCTTTAGAACAGAAGTCCAGGTATGTTTTAAACCAAGGACGATGGATGTGTCATTGAAGACAGTGCGGCAGAGGACACTATAATCCATGGCTTTCCTGTACTGACTGGTCAGATCCCAGCTGGTGTTGGGTTTCTTTCTTAGCAGCTGGGACAGGATGCTCTGTGGTCCTCTTCAGTCTGCTTTGAAAGGGGATAGTCAAGTCAAGTCACTCCATGAGGCCCTGAGGACCCTGACACTGCAGCTACATAAAGGAGAAGAGGAGCAGGGACATTGAGGGAGCAGCTGGAAGAGTGTGAGGATTTGGCAACAGGTGAATGCAGAACCAGTGAACAGAAAATTATTGGCAGCATGGGAGCTCAAGACGTCGTCAGTACAGGTGAAATGTGTCTGACTCAAACTGTGAGGAGGAATAAAAGTTACTGGCTCAAAAAGCAAATACTCTCAGTGCAGGAGGGCTCTCAGACATAGCGAGGTGAGCTGAATATGAGGCAGATCTCCTGCTGGGTGAGGCACAAGGCCGGGTGAGGCTTTCCCGTACCCCTGCAGAGGAAGTGGACAACTTTATGAAAGGCCTTGACAGTGTGTTGACTGGACTTTTTCGTCAATCTGTCTGATCTAGTGTTTCTTGATCTGGGAAGGCCTTGGGGTTGAAATGGTTTCCTTGTATTTTGCCTGGCCACACAGATGGTGGAAAATATCTCTGTAGTTGGTTTTGCTTGGCAAGGCAGCTCTGTTTTATTTGGAGCCCTGTGCCTGAGGATGAGTCGCCCAGTTTGGCTGGAGCGCACCCAAGGCCTTTGGAGATCACACAAGCTCTAAAATCCATATGTGAGATGTATAAACAGCAGCCAATATTTATTTGCAGCTTTTGATTCTTCAGCATGTACACAGGGCTTGATAGAACAGATTCTAAAAGGGGAGCTGAAGTGTAACATACATGGGTTAGATAGGGCAGCATTTATACTTATCCCAGTCCAAAAAAGCTGGGACAGGGGCATGTTTACCATTGTGTTATATCACCTTTACATTAAACAACACTCAATAAGTGTTTGGGAACTGAGGACACTAAGGCCCCATCCGCATGGAGACAAAAACATTTTGGTATTGAAAAGATTTCTGTTAAGACAGCATCATTTCAAGAAAGGTGTCCATCACAAAAACACTGAAAATGCTGTAGTACTTATGCCAGGCCTGTAAGTGGAGCTGTAATGCTGCTGCAGACAGACACCAAAATAAAAGAAGAAGACACGAAGCATGTGCATACATCATGCGAAATGTCAACAAACACTGGCGTATGCTGTTTACCCTTTTCTTCTTGTTGCTCACAATGGTTGTAGAGCAGCAGAAGATTGTTAATATTGTTAGAATTTGCGCATGCACTTTAAGCAAGAGATAGGGCTATGATGTCATAGTTTTTGAAGCTAGCTGTATTCACTGCACTCACAGAAACGTGAGGCCTGCATTTTCAGATTTAACAGGACCCGTTTTCAAAACTGCATTTTCAGGCACCCAAAACGTATCTGTGTAGATGAAATTAAGAGCTTGTGTGGTTACACCTGAGGTTGTCTTGCTGAACAATTCAAGGTCTCCATTGTCATATTTTGCACTTTATAATGCACGACACATTCTCAACAGGAGATAGGTCTGGACTGCAGGCATGCTCGTCTCGTACCTGCACTCTTTTACTACGAATCCAAACTGTTACAAAATATGCAGAATGTGGCTTGGCATGGCATGGGAACTAACACACCCCTATCACAGATGCTGGCTTTTGAAATTTACTCTGAAAAAAATCACTATGGTCCTTTTCCACTTTGCCAGGAGAACACAACATCCATAATTCCCAAAAACAAATATAAAATGCGGACTCATTAAACCACAGCATACTTTTTCGCTTTGCATGATAGAGTTTTAACTTGCTCTGGAAGACGTGGTGATGAACTGTGTTAACTGACAGTGGTTTTCCGAAGTGTGATATTACATGTTTATATCATTTAAAGAATGAGGTTGGTTTTTAATGCAGGGCTGCCTGAGGGATCAAAGGTCATAAGCATTCACTGTTGGTTTTTGGCCTTGCCACTTGAGTGCAGAAATTTCTTTGGATTCTCTGAAACTTTTGATGATATTTTGGACTGTAGATGATGAAATCCTGCTTTGACTATTTGCCCATGCAGTTGTTAACAAAGTGGTGAACCTCGCCCCATCCTTGCTTGTTAACGAGTTAGTCTTTTGGAGATGCTCCTTTTATACATTCACCTGTTTCCCAGTATCTGTTCACCTGTGGAATTTCCCAAACAGGTGTTTTTGAGCATTCCTCAGCTTAAGTCAATCTGTCCCAGCTTTTTAAGGTTGTGTTGCGGGCATCAAATATAAAATGAGTGAATATTTGAGAAAAAATAAAGTTTATTAGTTTTAACAGTAAATACTGTATCTTGTCGCTAATGTATGCAAGTGAATATAGGTCAAAAAAGATTTGCAAATCATTGTATTCTGGTTTTATTTAAGTTTCACACAACATCCCAGCTTCATTGAAATTTAGGGTTTGCACAAGCAGAAAATTTTTTTGATAACTTTTGAATATCCTTACACTGCTTGGGCATATAAAAGAAAATAGAAAGAAAAAGAAAAATACAAACACACTGTCAGGTTTATTTCATAGGACTTGTGAAAAAAGACGTTTTAGGCAGCTGCTGGCACCACACAAAGAGAGAGGTCATAATGCTGCAAACTTTTTGTCTTGTTCACAGAGGTGCTCTATCGCACCAAAACACACTGAAAGGCATAGAAAACTAAAAAAAAAAAAAAAAAGCACAATGTGACCTCTTTAATGCTCCACTCCATGTTGAACTGCCGACACATTCAGCTGGTTATAACTGATGAGCCAAAACTGAACTGCCCCCCAATGTGTGATGTCTAACCTTAATCTTTTAAACAAACACACTTAACAGAAAACACACACTCCAAATGGGAAAAAAAAGGCATAATAACCATTTAAGGCACTGACCAAACACCACCAGGGCTTTTTTAAATTTCTGTTGCATTTGCATGAATGTTGGGTCTGGTCTTTACATGAATTATTTTGAACAGCCCATGGCTAAACGAATCTAATAACAGAGACATGCTCGCTCTGCTTTGAAACATCCAGTGTTTAAGATCCCCTCTTTGGGTATTCAACAGTGGTTTTGATGTATAAACATGGGCACATGAAAACAAAATGTCAGCAAAAATCTCATCCTCATTGTAACCAGACAGCAGAGTGAAATATTTATATTGAAAACAGGCAATATCTACAATCAGGCTCCTATTTCTCTGGAAAAACAGAAGTTCTTTGCACTGTATCTGGAGGCAGTGATTATGGTCATGCACAGTGGATGGCTGAGCTGGCTGAAATAAGAGCCTGAAAGATTTTTATGACTGCTGCAGATCCAGGAAAGGCATTTCTACTTCTGCTTCTCCTCTGGTTGTTGACGAAGTGTAATAATCAGAGAGGAGAGTGTCAACCACTAACCACACAAGGGTTTGCACAAACCTTACCACACAAGCTGGCCTTAGGCATGACTTAATTTGGGATTATTTTAAGCTTATTAAGGCTCAGTGCTCCTCTTAAACCAGTTTTCAGTAAACTAAGCACTTATTTATACTTCTATATGAAACATTAGACTGTTGAAAGTCAAGCACAGGCTTGAAAATTCAAGCAGTATTAAAAATGAAGTTGTTTTTTAGCAGCATGATGTGTAATAAAGTTAACTTTACATTTAGTTGCAATAAAGAGGTGTACCTCAGGGACCAGTGTTTAGCCTACTCTTGGTCTGTATATTTAGGTTGAGAAAATGATACTAAGCTGCAAGATTTGTTTTCCTAAAGTAAACCACACTGATTTAGAGCAATATGTTGGAGCTTGTACTGAAGTTGAAGGTGAAATTCGAACATCACAACTCCTCCATACATCATGTCAGTTAAAGATTACACAGCTAAACTTTAAAATTGGCATTTTGAGCTAAGAGGATAATATCAACAAAGAACAATGAATACATTTTTAACTCCACCAGATGCAAATCAGAAAATGCAATGAATAGGAAACTTAAAGGTCCTATATTTTGCTCCTTTCTGCAGTTTACCATGGATCCTTGATTTCTTCGTGAAATGTTAGTAACATGCTTTGGTCCAAAAAGCCTATGAATAAAGCACAGCTGCATTCTTTCCATGCTCACATAACCCCTCTGTTTAGAATGGCTGGTTTTGAGGGCGGTCGCCTTAATATGCTAATGAGCTAGAGCAGAGCAGCGTACATACGGGCAATTCATGATAGAATTGCAGTGTAACTCAAGCAGAATGGAGCGCCCCAGCCACGCGCTGCTTACTGTCCTTAACACAAACAAACCGTTAATTCATGCCGGTTACCAGATAACAACGAATGTTCCCCCAAACATCACAAGCTAACGCATAACATGCTAACTGCAGTGGGACAGCCGCAACTTAGCTTACCTTCTGGGCTAATGTTAGCACAAACAGAGGTGTAATGGGGTGGGTAAAGGACTTATTATATTCAGCCAACTGTTAAACTTCTCTTCCTGAACACGAACGTACCGTTAATTCATGCCGGTTACCAGATAACAGTGAAGCTCATTCCCCCAAACATCACAGGCTAATGAACAACATGCTAACTGCAGCCTAGTCACTGCAATGAGACACAGCCGTGACTTAGCCTACCTTCCAGGTTAACGTTAGAAGAAACGGAGGGGTAATGGGGTGGGTAAAGAACTGATTATATTCAGCCAATACTCGGGTAGATGAATCAGGTTAGGCTTATGCAAATGAAAATATATTGTTACATAACAGTAGATCCACAGACTCAACAGCTCACCAAATACCATAAGTTTACATTAATGCAGCCTGCTAAATACAGGTTTTGTTGTCTACTATCACATTTTCTGTGCTGGGAGGAAGGCCAAATACCCAAAAATGTGTTCAAAAGCCTTAAAAAAGTGGTTTTTGCATAATATGTTCCCTTTAAAACAACAATTTGTAGCCTTTTCAAAGCAAAATAAAAGGTCCACAATCAAACTGTACAATAACCTCCAATAAAAGGAACGTACTCTAACCCTTTTTTCTACACTGCACCAGAAGCTTTCTTTAGCTCTCAGCTAAGAAGCGGCAGTTAGCCCATCAAGGTACTGTTTGATAAAATGGTTTAGACTTGAAAACTGAAGAGGACAGAGGCCATGCAAGAGACCAGATAAAAATACAGGATAGATGCCTCCTCATTGTTGAAAGTCATTGTGCCTTAAGATCAAATGTAAATACTCCAAGAAGGAATCTACTTATTGTTTCTTTAAACAGTCAGTTTTATCATTAAAGTTTGTTTATGTTTTGCAACTTGCAAAAATTAATAACTGTATCTCTATGGCAGCACATTGAGATTTTCAGACTCTTAAAGGTTTAAATATTTTTAGAAACCATAAGAAAGAAAGCTCCTAAGCTTCACAAGACTTTGACTGCTCATACTGTTTGTATTTAACTCCTGCAGAAATGTCACAAGTTAGAGACTTGCAGATGTTCGTAGATAGTACTGTTAATTATATCCACACGATAAAAGCTCAGAGTAACATACTCATAGAATCATTCTACTACTGTCCTTTAAACAGAATTCATTTATTGACAGAGGATTGTTGGCTTATATGCTTTGAGTTGATAGGCCACTTCTTAACAGTTACATATCAGACCTTCTTGTTAACCTTGCTAGCAAGCTAGAAACCATGGGGACAAATGTAATTCAAACCAAATGTAAATTGTATAAAATGCAGAGAATTTAAAGTCATTCACATTTTAACCTGTCTCCATACAACTGGTTAGCTACATTCTAACTTGTATGCAAGGTAAAGAAAGGAGTAATAGTAAGCAGACATGATTACATCACTGAAGCGATTCTTCTTTCGACTTGTGAAGACCTTTTGTAGACGTGACTAAAATGATGTCACCCCCTTCAGTGGAGGGTGAAAGTATCACTGGTGTCAATGGGCTATGGAGAATTTTGATAATTCAGTTTGAGGTGTATTTTGATACCATAAAAGTAATAAAAAGTAATGAAATGTCTTAATGAAATTACACTTTATAACACATATGTCAATATCTCTGTAAGATGAGCCTTGTCACATTGAGGGCACTTATGGAACTCAAGCATGAAGATTCCATTAGTAGCTATGCCATCACTCCAAAGAGTGGAGATAGTCACTGAGGCAAGAAACATGTTGAGGTACAGCATGTCTGTATGGCCACGGTAAACATTTGAGCAAAGCACTGAAACAAATCCTCTTCTTAAGAGACACAGCCCATTAACATTCACATGAAAAAAGCCAGCTCTTGGCATGGATAAAACAGAGATCATTGTAAATATGTCAAAATTCAGTATCTGAGTGGCATTTTTTCACAAAAACAATTAAAATGTATTCTGGAGACATCCAGGACAAGTTCGAACTTGCTAAAACAAGTCAAATTTGGGACTTTTAAGTATTCCATTTAAATTTTTTAACATGCTTATCTTACATTATTTTATGGAAAACTACACTAATAATAGTAATAATAATAATAATAATAATAACTTCATTTGTATAGCACTTTTAAAAACATTGGTTTACAAAGTGCCTTGTAGAGGATGGAACAAACAGAAAAAAAGCACAATAACTAAACAAACTTACCAACAACACAATGTAAAGGACCCATACGAAGATACCCAGGCAGCACAATAAACCCAAGCAAAATAAAAGCCTGTTCATGTGTCCTAAGAACCAAGGAGATAATAGGCAAAATAGGCTTTCATAACCTCTATTTCTGTTTTTAACCACTTGCATGGTTGAAAGTAGCCATTTTAGAAGTGGAATTGTGTTCGCTGGAATTACCAGAATTATGACTTATTTTGCAAAGAGACTTTACCGTAAAATGTCTCAAAAATGAGTACATGTCTCTAATACTGATATTTAAAGGTTTGTTTAAACATCTCATTGCATTACACCACAGGAGAAAGCTATTGTTGAGCATTAGATTGAAGTCTATCCTGTAGACAATAGTACAAATTCAATATCAACAATCATTTGCCGTCCAGTCGGAGGTCAGCTCAATTAACATTGCATGTTAACATACTGAATGTTTTTATTTTCCTGACACTGACTCCTCTACATAAAAAAAACATAAATACTGTGTGAATACTTCTGCATAAAAACCTCAGTAATGTCTGCAGTACTGCGTACTTAGGCTCAGTATTGTAATGAATAAACTATAACACCACGTCTCTGCTGCTGAACCACCTCCACCTTTAAACAAGCATATAACAGCTAGAAGTTAATCCAAACACAGCCAGATTAATGGGTGGTAGAAACAATCATCATGGCTGCCATCAGGGTGAGTGAGCCTGAGGGGAGATTGGGACTCACATTCTGTCAGGAGTATAATTAAAGCTGAGCGTGGGGTTAGCATTACATGTACTCCTGTGCCAAATCAAGCATATTAAAAGCTGGAGTGTCGGCAAGCGAGCGTGTCCCCATGTGTTCCCACAACTCAGAGCGGCTTAGCTGCTTGACTGTTGAGATTGGAGTTAATGTACATACAGAGGGCCGGGGACATTGACATATTTCAGAACTTTGTAGCATAGTAATGCAAGTCGGAATAATGAACTGCATCTCTCCTTACTGGATCTCTTTTCAGACAGCTTAAAACAAAAAGAAAAAAAAAAAGCAGATTAAATTTCAGATCAAATATGACCAGATATCTTTCAATGACCAGATTGCAAAAGATATAATTCTAAATACTCATACCACATTTGCATGTTACTTAAATTGGGGTAACCCTCAAGGGAACAAACACTTTTGGCCTCCATGTGCTCAAAGAGGTCTGGATTTCAGTTGAAAAGAAGGAACTAAAACAAAAGCCCCCCAACAAAGAGAACAAAGAGAAAGTCAAATTCCCAGCAGTCACTGCAGCCCCATTGACACTTAGGGCTCTAATTTCCTGGTGCAACTCAGGGTGGCGCAGCCTGGCGCACCCTGCGCAGTAGTAATTTTGTCCTGCGCACCACCATGCGCAGCCAATTTGGCAATTTGGTAGACCGCCTGCGCCGAGATGGGTGTGACAGTGCACCAGTGGGAGGTGTCGAAAGATTCAGCTTGTTGCAGTGACAGTTTCATGCCAAAAAAACGCGCGGAAGGTGCGCTGAAAGCTCCCCAGCTCCAACCTGGTCTATTCTCGGCGCAGGCGAGGCGCACCCCGTGCAGTGGTAATTTGGCTGACAGGCGCGCTGTGCGCACACGTCAACAAAACCTCACAGGCAGGTGTCCACAGTGTCAGGCACATTTTAATGCAAAAAACAATCACAACCACTATTTAATGTAACCGTCTGAACCAGCACATACATTTGTATCTATATTAATTGTCCCGTCACATCTGACGTCAGATCAGAGACGTTTGTCATAATGGAAACTCAACCTGACGGCAGATGGAAGATTGACGCAAACTAACGAGTTCACATCTCTCAACCAGCCACAAACAGCTGGCTTCTGTCATCTCATGAAATTCAAAAGAAAAGAAAAAAGAGAGAGACGCTCGCTGAATAAATGTAAGTCACTCAGTGTCTTGAGGATTTACCTGTGATTTCCCATATTTCTCTGTCTTAATCTTAATTCTTCAAGTGATCTAAAAAGATAGAGTACATTACTGCAAGGAGGATGAGGAGGAGATATCGGGGGGGATATTTCACCAAAGGTTCTGCTATTTGGCGATGACAGACCACGGCACAGGGCAGGTGTGCTGCACCTGGTCTGCGAAATGAGAGCCCTTAGTGTGAAACCAAGAACAGTCACAAACATTGGATTTGGGGGGTACAAAACAGCCAACTTTAAAGTTTGGCATGCAGCTAGTCCCTTGGGGTAATGGAGGGGTCATGTTGGAAATCCCCAGCCTGCTAATCGTAGAAACATATCCCCATCAACGGACACACTGCATCTTGTGCTGCTGCCAGTGGCCCTGGCTGCCACTGGGACCTATCTGCCCATCGTTAATGGAGGAGCCCCCTGGCTCATCCTCCCCCTTGGACAAGACGATTCCAAGTAAGATAACTATGATTTTGCTGCAACAGCATCCTTTGTCTCTCTGTGCTCCCTTCTGTTTCTCTTCCATTAAGAAATGCACACACATTCACATGCTACACACTCTTGAGGACCAACACTGAAAGTGGTTTAGGTGCCCACAAACACACAGGGGCTTAGAATCTGCTCACAGCCTTTATTCCTCTCCTCGGGCCGACGCCCATGTCATGCCTCTACACATTGCTTTTTGTACTGTACCTTTCACGGCCGCACCTAGGCCCTACACCTGCCCCAATTTTTTCCTTCTCACCTATTTTTACCTCTCTATGCACACACCCACACACACCCACACACAAACACATACATGCATGTGGGTACAGGTATTTCTATCATAGTCGGTAGCATCGTTACTCTAATGTTCTGTTATCATTATAGAAAATGGGCCATTTTAATTTTAACTACTTTAGCTTAGATGAAGCCAATCTGCCAACCACCTGTGGTGTCCTGGGGGGCTTAGATCTCAGGTTGACAACAATTAACTCAACTAAAAGCTGTTGTATCCTTGTAACACATACTCTTATGTTATTTCTTTATTTTAGGATCAAAAGTTATGGACAAATTTTAAGATATCAGGGTTCTACATTTATTTTGGTTTAAAGCCTCAGATATATTATGAAGCACAAAAAAACCAAAATAAATGGCTCTGTAAAATGATTTGTTAAAAAGCTGAAAATAACTAACCATAATGTTATTTTTAATGTTCTCTGAGCTTGAATCAAACAGACCACTAGATGTCTCCTGTCTGCTTTAGACAGTCAGTCTGAGTCTCTGCACTGATACAGAATCAGTTCAGCCCACAGTGTTATAACTAACCCTGTAACTTTAGCATAAGTGAATGCCAAACATTTAACCTTTTGGACAAAAACAGCAGAAATGTCCATCTTACAGCTCATATTTCAGAGCTGATGAGATGTTTTTTAAATGTAACAGATGTGGTGTTTGTAGTTGACTCTGAAGCATGTTGTCGTCACTATAACATAAAAACCCAGTGTCACAGTGAAACAGGCTGTTTGTGTCACATAAAGAGGAGTGGAATCTTGGATGAACTCGTGTTGAACAGGAAAGCACAAGGTCCTGAATAAATCACAATCATTTTCTGGCTTCTCTGTTTCATATTTTGGAGGATGCAGTTTTTGGCTGTATGTCAGGGTTAGCAGGAGCTATTCACTGCAGCAGACTATTTAAGGGTCCATGAGTCGACTTTATGAGCCATGGGACACAAAGTCAGTCACACAGAGACACTTCTGGCAGCAAAAAAGAGCTTGTCAACCATAAGAGCCAAGTTTTTATGTTCAACACAAACAAAAATGTAAATGGGATATGCAGGCTTAAAGCTATCAAAGCACCTATATGATTTAATGGAAATTATAGAAAATTTCTTGATAATTGCTGACACAATGTCTTAATTTATTACAAAGTCACTTATCTTAATAAATGTTTCCTGCTGTTTTAAAGTCAGCTTAATGCTTTATTTTTATAGTTGTGACAGGTTGTGTCTTGTTAAGGCAATTAAGCTACCATGACAAGACATGGCATGTTTGTTGACATCAAATGAAAAACTGTCATTGGAAACTGGAACAGATACTGGAGTATATTGTTCTGATTCTGTAACTTTCTTGTTTCTTGCTGCTTACGTGTGATGGACCACAATGTTATCTGCCATCTGCTGCATGTTTTGTTGTCCAAGTTGTTCAGCTCCACTTGCCTATGCTGCCTACTTCTTATTCTAAAATGAGAGGTTCTAGTGGACACTTGACACAGAGCAAGGCATGCAGCATGGATTCATCCTTTAATTCTTTCATCTGTAATCTACACCTTTAATCCCTTTTGAGGTTATTGGGAGGCTGGATCTTATCCCAGCTGACATCAGACAAAAGGTGGAGTACACCTTGGACTGGCCATCTGCATTCACAGGGCTACGCATGATGGCTCCCAGGCGTCCCTTGCATTGATTTTCAGCACATCCTTTGTGCAGGTCTTTCAGAATCAACATGGATACAAGCTGCAGTCCACATGTCCCCAGTAGGATCAGTGTAGAGGCAGCAGAGAGTTGACAGACTGATCACAGCAACAGAAACAACATTAACAGAAAGTTTGAAGATAAACTGATGAATCAAGACCACAATCACCAGCATCTGATAATGTGTGAGGCTGCTCAGGCAAAAATATTACTGTTGATATGTCTGATGACAGATAAATTCTCCTTTAGAAGTTAGGAAACAAGGAAATAATTTTGGTGTAATAGTTCAACAGCTCATTGTGTACATCGGTAACTTAGAGTTGACACAATTGGTTGACTCTGTCCATAGATGTGTCTGTGTTAGCTTTGTTTCTTTAGCCGTGTTTTCTCACATATAAATTATTGATTGGTATTAATACAATGATTAATAAAACACTTCACAGCGAAGCATATATTTTGTCTGTCACATTCATTATGGGCCAATCAGAGGCTCTCTTCTGGATTTCAGCACTCATTAAAAAGACTCTTCAATTTAAAACCAGAGGTAAGCAGCAGAGGACTCGCCTGATTATCTTTTAATGTTGTTTGGATTGAGTGCCCCTGGTGGCAGACTGTATTTATTCTGTTCATTTAAAGAAGTTCCTGCGAAGTGAATGGGTTCAGTTGGCTCACATATCCTCTTCCTTGCCATCCGTTCTTTGGCGTCCTAAAGCAGGGAGTGGTGTGTGAATCCATCTGCCAGCTTCCTGAACAGCAGCTCTCAGACCTCTGTGCTGCATCTTAATACTCTAAAATTACAACAGGGTTTGATGGCTGCCTGGCAGAGCAGAAGTTCCTGCACCTGAGAGCTGCCGGAGCACAGAGCCTGATTTCTGCTGGACGGGAGCTATTCTGTGTTGTTCCCTCTCTGGAAGAAAGCCAGGCTTTTGGGTGTGCACCTGTTTTTGCAGAGATGAAAAGTAATGTTCCGACAAGCTGACATGTCTTTCCAAAAACAAGCGACAGTTGAGCGTTAGAGAAGTATTTCTCAGGGCGGTAGGTCTTGGGTTGACCTCAAACTGCAGGCGGATGGGAAAGCAGGCACAGCTTCACATCAGGGACCAAACAGACAGCCTTGCAGAGTGGCTGTGACGCTGGGCGGAGGTGGAGGGTGAGGCTGCAGTATATCAAATTTAGCAGTAAAATCTAAATACATGTCAACATCAGAAAAAAACAGGCCAGCTCCTTTTTTTTGACTCTGAGCAGACACTGCATATCCTGGGGCATGAGTCAACGGAGTGGGAGGTCAGAGTGACACTTTGCCTCCTTTTAGGTGCACTTTAAACAGTTTCATGCCCTCTCCTTTGCCCTTTTTTCTAACAGTTCAGTTCAACAGTACATTTCCAACAAAACAGAGTGAATCAAACTGTCAGCCACCATTGGCATTTTAAGCTGTGTCCCATTTCAAGGGCTGCGACCTCCAGAGGATGCATTTTTAAAGCAAAAAAAGCAAAAAGTTAAAATTGATAAATGTTTTTTTTTTTTTTTTAAACATTCACTCATTTTTAACTTGATACCTGCAACACATTCCAAAATAGCACAGAAGGGGGCATGTTTACCACTGTGTTACATCAGCAGAATTCTGGTTGTTGTTTATGGAGCTTAATCCAGAACAAACAATGAACAACTAATATCATAATGCTGGGCAACGTTGGATATGTAGGGACATTCAGAAAAATGTTTTTATGTGTCAATGCAGTAATGAGGCATAAGGTCAGCATGAACTAGTTCAATGTTATTATTCGTTGTTCATGCTGTAGTCCTTCAAAGGATTGTGCAGGGTTTTTCAAGGGTTTGAAGGTCTTTGAGATCATCATGATATTTAGGATAACTTCCATCATCCCTTACCTGAAAAGAGCATTTCATACCTATATGGCTTCGTCTGCAGGTTGCCCAGGTGGAAAGGATATCATTGTAATCTACTCCATGATGCTGTACTGCATTTATAGTCATGAATAGAAATGGGACTCATCGTTGCAATAAATATGGGTGTTAAACTTAAAGGAACACTCCAACATTTTTTGGTTTTCGTGTCTTGCCTCAATCCCAAGTCCATGATGAGCAGATAGATACCATTCTTTTGACTGTGCGCCCAGTAACAAGGAAGAGACGGACAAAGATAGCCAACCACTAGTTAGCTCAGCTAAAACACTGGAAGAATATAGAGGCCTGCCTCTGCCTACAGTCTTCAGTTAACTCTAGACGGTCTTGTGTGCTTGTTGTATTTTTTTATTGACCGCGTTATGTTACATTATCTATTCTTAGACTAGGATTAGCAATTTTTGAAAGAAATACTTACGATACTAAGCTGCAGGGTGCATGTACGCCAGTAAACAGCTGAGGAAGAAAGTAGAAGAAGATGAAGAGTAGAAGAAGAAGAAGAGCAGAAGATGGAGAAGAGCTCATGCTGTAAACAGGTGTAGGAGTTTATTGGACACTGTGACATTTTTTTTGAGAGAGAGCTTTATAAATCAGAATTTTTCAAAGATGCCTTGTACATGTGCTGTTCAGGGTTGCGACAACAAGCAGAGGACAGGGTCACATCTTATTTTTCACTAAATTCCAACTAGAAATCCAGAGCGGCTGAAACAATGGCTAGGTGCCCTGATCCTCAATCTCAACACCCCACAAGTAGTCAAGAATATGTTAGTTTGCTCAGAGCATTTTCTACGGGACGACTACTACGAAGACTGGAAATCAGCACCCAAACAATGTGATTCTTGAAGAACATGGCCATCCCATCACTCGGTGTCACACAAACAGTAAATGAGGTAAGTACTTGTGTTTTGTTTTCATGTTGTAACACTTAGCACGACATATCATTCTATATTATCCTCCTCAGTACAGCAGAAGCACTCATTCTCTGTCACCATAGGTTGGCAAACCCTTCATTTACACCACCAGTCCATTACAGTTCGGACTCTCCCCTTAGCTCCAGGTTGTTCCCCTGCTTCAGCTTCTCTTTGTGCAGGCTCAGTCTCCAAAACATGTAGTTCCCCCTCTGTATATTCTGGTTCAAATAGGTGAGGTTGCGGATCTTCATCAGTCCTGAAGAAATCACCCTTGTCCTCTCTCATAAAGTCGGCCATAATCCTTAGTACCAATCCTCTCTACTTGTAAACAGAGGCCTTGTTTTGTTGACCTGCTGAGAAGCACTTCCATGGTGGTTTGCACATATGCCCTGCAGCTTAGTTTCGTAAGTATTTCTTTCAAAAATTGCATTAAGTGCTAATCTTAGTCTAAAGATAGATAATGTAACATAACGCGTTCAATAAAAAAATACAACAAGCACACAGGACAGCCTAGAGTTATCTGATGACTGTAGGCAGAGGCAGGCTAAAGCTTTACCCACATACTCTCAGAGTTTGAGCTAAGCTAACTAGTGGTTAGCTATCTTTGTCCGTCTCTTCCTTGTTACTGGGCGCACAGTAAAAAAAATAGTGTCTATCTTCTTGTCATAGACTCAAGAGTGAGGCAAGACACGAAAACAAAAAAAAAATGTTGGAGTGTTCCTTTAGCCGTCTGGCATATTTTACAATTTTATATATCAATAATTTCCAAGAGTTGTCTAAAATAGCTTGTAAAAGGTAACTTTGTCCTCAGCATCTCTTCATTTACAGGTGTCAGGTGAAAACAGTCCAGAGAAAGTGTTGAGTCATATCTATCAAAGTGCCCAAGTTTCCTGAAGGTAACATAACCAGGGAAGGCTTTGCTATGCTGTCACTCACAGTCCAATTTTTGACTGTGTTTGATTGATCTCTAATGTTTTGTGTATCTGATGTTCTGTTTCTGATTAGTCATGTTGTTGATTGCTGATCTTATACCTTTGTTTTTCTTTAGCTAGCACTTAAAATTGCTCTTGCATATTTTATAAAACCACCTAAATGTTGCCTCTTTTCAGAATATTGATCAAATAATGATTAGACAATGGGGTTTTTTGTGTACCCAGTTTTACCTTTTACATTGTTTTTTTCCAGCCCAATACCTATCCTATTCAAATGATATTTATAATGGGCTTCTTGATTACACTGACCAAGGCCACAAGCCAAGTGTTGGTCTGATAAAGTTGTCCTCAAAACTATGAGTGCTGATTTCTTTTAGATTGTTTCATCCTGTATGCACATTGATAATTGGTGAAGTTTTCCAGAAAACCTGACTTTTTTTTCTTGAATGCAACTCCTGAAATTGGACACAGCTATACGTAGTAAGACAGAAGCTGATCCTTTGACTGACCCTGGCTTTGCATTTCAATGACTTAAAGAAACCTCTGAAAAAACTGCTAACCCAAATTCCTGATCTGCATGTGGTTTATCGGTGCAGCAACCAAAAACCATTGCTCACTCTGCATTAGATGGAGGTCTGGCCTGCATTCACTGAAGCATGGGCGAGCCCATCCAAAAGAGGCTCAGGCAAATTGGTGTCAGCTGCTGAGATCCTCACAGATTTGAGATACACCTCCAAGAACTGATTCTGATCTGTTTTCTGTTTAAACATTTCTTTGGTCCAAGCTGGTTTTGCTTCACTTTGATAAGCAGAGTGCGGTCACTGTTGTTTCCATCATGTGCTGGAGTTACATTTTTTTGTAGTTGGAAGTCTGCTGAGAAAGGAGAAGGGGTTGCTTGAGGCTGCTGAAACTTACATTTTGTGTCTTTGGGCTCCTTCCTGCCCCTCACAGGATGTGGGGTATCCTGTCTGGCAGCAGCAAAGAGGGGCGCTGAGCTTCAAAGGCAGCAGGAAGTGGTCAGGGGATGGGGAGAGGTACAAGCAGGACGGGAGGAGGCAAACAAGGCCAGAGACCGAGCCCTGCAGCGTTTCTGGAGTTCAGAACATGTCAACACAAACTCAAGAGACACATAAAACACAGGAACAAATAAGAGAACGATTTTTAACTTTAGATGAAGACTTAGGGCTTTTATTTTCCTACTTTCAAAGTCAGAACCGCACTCTGACATTTCAGATATTTACTGTGAAGGAGCCTCGAAAAGCACAATAGTCCATTCAGCGTGGTTAATGGCTCCAAAGTAGAGCTCAATTTCCTTCCCACAGACCCTTGTTCTGTTTACGAGGGAGGGGGCTCTCTGAAAGACATTTGCAAATCTTGACTTCGAAAATATGTGCAGTTGGCAGCCAGAGACGCACCCTTTTCCACTGGCATCTGAGTCACGCGGTAGACAGTGGACAGACAGTGGTGAATGTGTCAAGAGGCGCACACAAACACACTCACACAGCAAACAAACGCAAGAGAAACAGGTCCAAAAATAAGCA
Organism: Cetoscarus ocellatus; assembly: GCA_037902135.1. Taxonomy (NCBI): domain Eukaryota; kingdom Metazoa; phylum Chordata; class Actinopteri; order Labriformes; family Labridae; genus Cetoscarus; species Cetoscarus ocellatus. The sequence continues at coordinate 47,080 of JBAMNC010000426.1, forward strand.
ATGCTGAGACTGTTGCATCCACCAGTGGATCATTTAGTGACTCTTTTGCACTGGTGATATTTTCTATTTTCCCTTAAAGCCATGCAATTATAAATCACAATCACAAGCAGCCCCGCCCCATGACCCCTGTAAGAGGTAAGCATTTTAGGTAATATGTGCATGGGTTCGGATCAGGTTATGGGGTTCTTTTGTTCTTCTTCTTCTTCTTCTTCTTCTTCTTCTTCTTCTTCTTCTTCTTCTTCTTCTTCTTTTTTTTACACAAACTGGCAGCAGAAGGGGTGGATGTTGGGGGTGGTCCATGACCTTTAACAATTTAAGGGGACAATGTGGGGAAAACTGTAACAAACTAAAATTCAGATTTTTGGTTACTTTTGAATCAAAAAGGTTTAATTCAACGTCCTTTTTATGTTGTAACAAAATTTGTATTTGTTACATTAGGCAGTGTGGATTGTGACTGTTTGAGGTGTGTTGCTGATTAAACAAAAAAATTGTTCAAGGGTCCTTTACGGACAGAAGAAGGGAAAAGTGGAGAAAAGGGAAGGAGAGAGATTCGCTAATTACATGTAACATTAAAATCAGGGTTTTTAGACTCATTACACTGTAATTGTATGCTAGTGCAGCAGATGACAGGGTGATGCACAGAGGAGCAGAGAAGGAATTGAGAAATCAACACTGAAAAGATGAAGCTTATTTGCTTTCCTGTAAACTCTTTTCCTCTGCACATGTATTTGACATTATCCGTCTTCTGCCCCACATTGGTAAAGACAGTCAAAGATCACTTACAAAGCCAGCTGACTAAAAATGGATCTGAGGCACGAGAAAGGCTATTTCTATAGCTGGGTCACAGCAAGCAGCCACTAATGAGTCAAGTTCATCACTGAGTGGGAAATGCAGAGAAACATGGGAAAGAGTCAAACTTGGTCACTATAGAAAAAAAGATGAAAGACAAAATATGAGGCAGACAGTAGCAGCCAATTTTAAATTTAATTCAGTCAATATTTTTGACAGCAGACTGCTCTAACAATATTTATTTTTAAAAATACATTAAGGTTGATTTTGCTCTTTTTTTGCGATTTGGATGATAAATTGTATAATTGTTGCATCTTTCCTTTTGGTTGTTTCGTGTTCACACTGCAGCAATTGGACCCAATCACACCCAAAGGGTAATGCTGTCTGTCCATACTTCCATCAATGCCTGCTTTTCCCTCCATGTAGGTAAACAAACGCCATGCTCACTGGTCACTGTGCATGATAGGACACTGGCTTGCAGGCTAACCTACCAACAACATGAGTCATGTTTTAACTTGGAGAAGCAAGTAGGTCAAACATCTCATCAACTTTAAGTTTCTTTGTCAAGTATTTGTCACTACTAACAATATAGAAGCAAATCTCTGTGCATGAACAAGAGGAGGTTTCAAGGCTTACCACACTTTTGACAGTGGTAATTACAGAGGTCACCAGTTATTCGGAAGCTCCTAACACTATAACACCCCTGGCAGTGTCATTAGATAGACTCTGACAGAGACATGGAAAAGTAAGGACCATCTTTCTAAATGTGGAGGTTCAAGTCATGAAAAGGTTGAATTTCTCTGGTTCAATGACCTTGATAAAAATCTGGAAACTAAATGAACTTTTGAAACAGTTGATGTTTTCAAGTCCTATGAGGTTCTGCTGACCAGATGGTGAGGAACATTAGCCTTTTGACTTTTATATGTTATGTAGTGCCTAAGTTCCAATAAGGACCCTGCTAGATTGCACATTATTTCTATCATTTTTTGTATTTTACCCCCAGTTGTAATCAGAGTAGTCTAGAAGCCATATTACCTCTGCTGCGATCAACACTACGACTGCAGTGTGATGAGTTAACCTTGTTGTCTGTTTGTTGTGGTTTCTGAGGTTTAATTAAGTGAATTAAGACCATAAGATGCATTTGAAAACTCACAATCACATTTATTAAGGGCCAACCAGATAATGCACAGACCCTACAGCTGCGGTGTAAGAACAGAGCATGAGCCACTTCATAGAACAAACTCTCCCCAAAACATGTAGGAAGTGGAGCAAAAATATCCTTTCTATAGAGAGGTTTGTGGTGTTTTTTTAGTATTTGTTTTTCATTTAATTAAGAAATGTGGTCAAGATCTGATAAAACTGCTAGAGCAGCTCTTAGCATCTTTGTTAATCTCTGTACTGTGCTGTCGTCACGCTTGTAGCTCCCATCTCCTCCTGCTCCAAAGGGCACTGATTGGGCTGTCCTGCTTTGGGCCGCTCACAATCATTGTAGATTGAACTTTGACAAAATGGATCTGTTAAATTTCAGACACTGAATCAGTCTGAGTGATCTTCACTGCTAGGCTACAAAGTTCAAGTCTCATCTAATTTTCACTACCAAGCATTAACTGCGAAAACAACAATGTTATAGGGACGCAGTTACAATTTCTTACTACAGTCAGAGGCTTAACTACCTACATTGTAATCTGATGATATTTGCTATTAAACAATGTATGAAGCAGGTGTGAATGTGTTGCCTTTGTGGCTGTCTTGAGTATCCTACTATTTGCGTGTTGTATGCTGGGAGTTCAACATCTTCAATTGTTTGCACGCCACAGAGACTTGCACTTCAGCCAAACTACAAGAAAAAATACTTGAAAATGCATCAGCAGTAAATTTGACTGAGCCAGAAAAATAATAATATACATCCATTCATGTTCTGATCCAAAGCCCACTAATGTTGCATGCGGTGCTGGTGAAATAGTTGGCTGGATTCTTATTTGGTCTGTGGCTCTGAGACGGAGAAGAACTGTTCACAAGGCCAGAAACGCTGGAATAACAAAATGCTCCCAATGCCAGACCCTCCTCATAGATCCTGCCAGGGTGTCAACATGCCCTGCAGAAATGTGCTGAGTCTCAGTGTGGCCAAGGGTCAGTCCTGTAAATGTGTGTGTTCATATATGTGCAGTAGTCATGCGAGTGTGCACAGTATGTCTCTATCAGTGGGATTCTCTGTCAGTATGTGCGTATGAGTGGGGCTCAGGGGGAGTCAGCAGTCGGACAAAAAGCTCAAGCTAAGGAGCCTGTTGGATTCTGCAGAGGAAACATCTGACCAAGAGTTTCTAGTAAAATCATGCTGCCTGCAGCCCCTTTACTACTTTTTAAAGCAACTCACCCCCTTTCTCAGTCAAAGAACAGACCTCTATTTTAAACAACAAAACTATGAGGCACAGGCATTGTTCTGTAGGTAAGCAATGTCAGATAAACAGATTATATTTTATTCTTTATATGCCCTTATGCTGGCAATAGCCAACACTTGCAGCAGAGAGTAGTGCAAGGATGCTGTATCTTTGGAGGCCATTGCAGAAGTTAGCATCATGCTGATTCCCTGGACCTCAGACATATGTACTAAAAGCCTGTGGGGTTATGGGGCTATGTAGTGAGCAAAATATTACAAAACTAAAATGTTCTGTTCTTTGTGATACAAACACATCCACTTTTCACAAGAGAAGAGAAAAAAGCTTGCAAGAGAAAAAAGCTATTATCAAGCTTCTGTGGAACAACGACACGCCGGTTTGACTTAAAAGCAACTACAGTCTTTCCAGTGAATAACACCACGCTGTGACCTCTTTTTTGAGAATTTCCTCTTAATCAAGTGACCTTATCAACTTTGACCTCATGGCTGTGGCAGTGGTTTGTGAATTATTGATTGTTAAAAAACAGCCAGAAATGCCTGCAGTTGGGTCCTCCGACACATTTGTAGTCCTATTTGGCAGATCATAGGCAACCATCCTTTTAAATCCCCGACATCACTTTACAATTCAAAAGCAGATGATATCAGTTAAATTTTATTATTCACAGTTAAACATTGAAATCTCATTTGCATGTGTTCATCAAGTTAAAGGAGTTTTTAATCCAAACATTGTAAAAAAAAAAAAAAAAAATTTATTGAGTACATAAATATCACTACGTCAGTACATACAGTGTGTTTTCAAGTAAACTTATAATCAAAAGCTAGCTTGTGTTCTTATACTAAAATCACTTTAAGGTGAATACTTAATTTTAAGATAAACTTACATCCAGCTCATCTGATTTTTCCTAACAGTTTGTAAAACTGTGAATCTTGTACTTACAAGTATAAATGGTCATTAGAGCAGGGAGTCCCCACATGATGACAGCTAGAGGACAGTAGAGATACAAATTAAAAGCTGCTGATATCCTCTAAAACTGAAACTTCCTGAAGTGATCTTTCGTAGTCAGACTCAAATTTCATCCAGGTGTAGCAATGGCTGCAGCTTCGCGCCTGCTCTTTCTGTACAGATCACACAGCTGATCCCTGTCACTGTGTCTAACGTTCAGGCAAATGCCATGTGCCTCATACAACACCACTTCTAAAATCACCAAATGAAGCTATAGCAAAATTTAACCTCTCACTGAGAAGCACTAGCACTTCCTGCTGCGCCACCACGCCGCCTCTGCTCATTTCAGTCACCTCTTCATTCATTTCCTCACTCTGCCTCCCTGTATGGGTGATTTAATCATCAGCTGATTTGGGGTGTACACAGGGCCAGGTCTAGCCTGCCCCATTTTGGTGGGCAGGTAGAAAAGTTGGGTGGGCAATTTGAGAGGGGAATGTTTTTGCTAAACAAAAGTTTATTTGCTAAATTGTTTTAACGTCATTGGCTCAAATGTGTTTTTAAACATCTTCAAAAGCCAAACCGTATAACTTTGGCTAAATTGTAACATTATTGGCCATTGAAGACTTGGCTAAATGGTTTAACATCACCAGTCAACTTTGCTGATACAAATGCTACATCAGTAAGGTCTTAGCTAAATTATTTAATAGCAGCTAAGCTTTATCATAGGCAAAGCTGCTTTTTCTTAAGGCAAATCATCCTTTGACAACAACGAATGAATTCTTATCTGTCATAATTTTATCAGCTAGATTTAAAAATCAACCTTAACATCAGCAAAAACTGATTTAATTATCTGCTAAATCATTACTTAATTCTTACTGTCTGCTATAATTTTACCATCAGTTAATGTTCGTATTTTGGCTGGTTGTTAACTATCACCTAAATTGTTTTAACCTCAGTCAAGCTATCTTCATTGCTACTTGAGGCTGAATTGCTGACATCTTGGCTGAGTTGTAGACAATTTTAGGCTCAAGGTGTCTGTTAACATCAGCACTATGTCCAAAGTTTCGGTTTAACATTAGCTTCTGGCTAAAATGTTTCAATCAGTATCTGTCTCAAATGTTGGTTTAAACATCAGCTAATGTGGTTGAATAACAATGGTCATGTTCTCACCCTGCTTTGGGTCCCATGCTTATGCTGAGCCATTAAAATTGATACATTTTTCAGCTAACAAGGTCTACAATTAAAAATGAAATAAAGATAATTGTAATAAGGCATTAATTTGAGAATAGCCCCCTGAGATTAACCTTTTTATTTTTGAAATATAATTAGTTTTAATTCCTTTTTGAACACAAAAAAGTGATTAACCAGTAGTTAGTTTAAGTAATTACCTTGCAGACCATAGAGGTTGATGGTGACTGGTTGTTTAATTACACACAAACCTTTACAAAAATCAAGGCCAGCCCTCAGAAATACAAAAGTTTTAATTCATGCAGTAATTTTTAATACTTTCAACGCCTCTCTTTATTGCCGTCAGTCAGTTATTGTCCTTGGTAATCTCACTATTAAAAAATACCTCACATAACCCCTCTGAATGATACTGTCAAGGCACGGATTAGTGAATTTTTGAAGGTAATGCCATTCTTTATGTATGCAAACACTCGTGACAGAATAACCCTGCAGCTTTAGGTACTTATTTTTATACCTATAGTATGTAAATAATATCTCAGTCTTGTTTATGGGCACAGGGAGTGGAAATTTTCTTATCCATTTTGTTAAGCAGCTGTTGCCTTGAACAGCCTGCAGTGTCTCTTTAGGTCAACTCAGCCTACTCACCGCAGAGATCAGGAATGGCACTGCACACTGCAAGGCTGCCCTCTAATCTGCCCGGTAACAGAAATCCATCAGTGCTCACAAAGAAGTTAATTGGAGATTAAATGTGTTCTCAGTGCGCCTGTGTATACATTCATACACTGTATTTTCTTTTTAAGTGCAAGAGTTTTTCAACTTTGTATGTGTGCACTGGTTGAATTGACCACTTGGAGTAAATGCCTATTAGTGCTTATTAACAAATGTATTAAACTACCTGTAATAAAAATGAGAAAACTTAGATATTTTAGAAATCTATAAAAAAAAAAAAGATTTAAAACTCAAAATATTTTTGTTATTGGACTCACTTTTTGTACTGGAATGAGGAATTTTAAACTGAATTCTCCTTTTTATTCCCAAATTTGAGCTGGCTCTCTGGACTTCACGAAGTAGTCAGGATTTAATTAAGCATACCATCGAACCACTAAAACTTATTTCTCTCAATTTTGCTGTTGAACAAAAACACAGAATAAACAGTAAAGCACATTATTATTTATTGATTACAATGTCAAATATTAATTGTTTAAGTTAAACAACATCATAGAACAGATGATGAGAGAAGTGACTCCAGTGTTGTATTTCCCACTCCTGACGCTCATGCTAAGTAGTACCCTCTGAATGTTCAATAAGCTCATCTGTTTGGCACCTCTCCAGAACAGATACCAAAAAAGTACTGGGTACATTTCTGGTATGACTGATTATAAGTATTGCAGAGGCATGTTGAGCCAGCACCACAGGATGTAAATGCATCGTAGCTGAGGTGGAAAGGCAGATGACTGCTGTGTAGATAGAGGAAATACAGTGACTGCTGTGAGGATGCCGCTCTGCACAAAGACTGATTCACAAGCATGATGGGAACATGTGTGCAGCACATGGTGAGGTCTGAACCCAGCAAGAGCCACAGGCTGCAGAGGCCCACAGAGACCTGGCTACAAACAAGCAGCAACCCCCCCACCCCACACACACATGCACCCATATAGCCTAAGCCCAAATACCCATGTTACGTACATTCTCTGGTTTTACAGAGGGTAAGAACTTCACACTGAAGTGTTAAGTTTCCAGGTAAGAGCTCAGAGTGTGTGTGCGTGTCTGGGTGTGTGTGTGTTTATGTGTGTGAGAGTGAGACCAGGGAGATGGAGAAGAGGGATATCCGGCAAAGTCCCAGCGTGTGAAAGTGTCCTAGAACACCCAGAGAGCAAAGAGAGTTGATTACAGCTAATTGCTGAGATGAAGCACAACAGCTGGAGTTGCCTTGCTGCCATTCAAAGACACAGACACACAGCTCCTTCTTCTTGCCCAAGACCCCTCTGGTTTTTTTACTGGGAAAGGAATGACCTCTGTCTTCACACCTCTGCCTTCATTCCTCTGGCTCCTCTCCTCTCCTGGCAGGGTCGGTCCACAGCTCTCAGAGCTCTGAGAGACGATTGAGAGCTTGTTGGAGTCGATATGAGCTGGCTTGCTCTCAGACTGCTGAGGCTGCTTTTTTCAGCTGTGGGGTTTCCCCCCTCACTGTGGTATTGATGGAATCCAAAGGATGCTTGCAGCCAGATGTCTCAAAGACAGAGAAGAAGAGAATGAGAGAAAAAGATTTCAGCCCTGTTCTCTTCATGCTCTGAAGTTCTTCAGAAAATATAAAATCTTGTTTTTAACCACAAGTAAGTTGATTCTTACTTCACATTTAAGTCAAAACTGGTAAATTAAATCAAGACTAGAAGTTTAGCATATTGATTTACCAGACAGTGAGAGGACAGTGGTAGGTAAATAAGGGCCATGGTGGTTTTGTGATGCAGTAATTAATATCAGTTTTATAGAAAAGGGATGAATACGAGACCCAACTAGGGGTTACATGATATAAGACTTTTAAAAGTTAACTTTTAAATGAAAAAGGCCGAGTTGACTTTAATCACTTTCTTAGGTAATAAACCAAATGACATGCACTAAGACTGAAATAAAAAAAAAAAACTGCTGGCAGCAGATATTTTACACACATTCCTCAAACAGTGAACGTAATATAATGTAACTTTGTTGAATAATGTATGCACCAATAAGATGTGTGCAAAAGTGTATTGATCTGTTCATTGTCACAATAAATCTCAGTCAAACTTTTTGGTTTATTAAGCTGGACTGCATTTATGGTGCTTTTCACTCCTGTATAGTTTTGGGAGAGTTGCTCCAACACATGGGGGTGTTCCCCCTTTGACCTGGTTTATCTGGAGATACATGAACACAACAATCAAACCCTGTTATGGTACAAAACAAAAAAGAGATGGTCTTGGCTTGCTTCAAATCAACATCTACAGCAGTTCATTTGAGCATGTATTGAACCCTAATCTTGCAGCACAAATGGGTCAGCCTGTAATCGGTCTAATATCTTGCCAGGCTCTTATCTACAAGGACTCTGCTCGACCCAAAGCAGGACTGCCAAGTCAGTATCCTTGGAGAAGGAAAAGGTTGGAGCTTTGAGCAACAAATTGTAGGTGTTAAAATCACATACGAAAATAGCCCCAACATGAGCTCAATTGAGGCTTGTTCTATGTCGGTGATAATAATATATACTAAATGTGTCATTACTTGCTGTTTTGTCTAAAAAGTTTATGTTTAAACTACCTAACCCTGTGTGTCCAGTCAAATTCAAAGAGAAAGAGTCATCACACTGTCAACCAGCCTATGCAGCCCCTACATACAATCACCTTGGCCTATGACCTTGCACCTCCCAAATGTAATCAGTTCATTATCAAGTCAGAAAGGTCAAAGTCAAAAGTCAGATAGAAACCCTCAATGAATTCTTAATGGTCTCAAATATGCAAGAAAAAGATGATCACAAAAACAGCAACTTTGCCCTGTAAGGTTACCTTGAGTGCTGAGAAAGACGCGTATAAATTAAATGTATTATTATTTATTTATACAAAAACATTTGACCTCAACCCCTGGAATCCTATAAGTCTGTCCTTGTGTCAAAGCTGAAATGTGTGCAAAATCTGAAGAAAATTTAAAAAAGATATTATAACATGACACTTGATGGTCTTTGATCTATGACCTTCGCAATATGAACAATTTGACATTTCATCAGGGCAGCTCTGAACTTGTAGGCCTTAGTTGTGTTACAGTGACATCATCCCTAATAGGTTGGTTGGCAGGTGGAACTTCCTGTATGTACAGTCAATGAGCAATGAGCCAAGGGAGTTGGGGTCTTGATTGAGTGATTGGGTGTGCATGGAAAGGAGCTGGGCTGAATGCTACTTCTTGGAGACTTGTTTGGATCCAACAAATGCTACCTCCATTTTTGTTATGTTATTAGGTTTATATCTAGTTTTTGTTGCATGATTCTGCTAAAAACAAAATGAAGTTCAAGTTGAGACCCCATCATGCCTCTAAAAGAATGCTGCAACAGGTAAAGACCATCTCTCTGTCTTTAAGCTAAGCACCCGTATGCTATCTCACAATCAACAGACGCTGTGGAGCCCAACATGTGGGTGACAATGTCTCAGGGTCGTGTTTGTCAAGTCAAAAAAACTAGCAGCATTATAAGTAATTTGTGTTGATGCATTTTTAACAAATTGACTCAGACAGCACCAATTAAAGAAAATAAAACATACAATTAAAATTCAGTGGGATTTAGTTTTGCTTTTGGAAAAAAAAGAGAAAGCCTACAAGAATTTATCAGCAGCTTCAGTTTCCTGACCCTGGATTACTGCAGAGAATGACTTGGACTTGATTCAAGGCAACAAAAAAGGATGAAAGTAAATGTTGTTACAAGGAAGTCAAGTGGACTGAAAGACGATGAAAAGATCAAGTTTGTATATACAAAGTTCAGCAGACTGTTCAAATGCAAGAACCAAAGTCAAACAAATCACTAACTTGCATTGCATTTTTCTCCTCTGCTTCTTTCTTTCCACCACATTTTGCTTCTTCACTCATTCAAACACACACACAGCTCCTCTTGATACATTCTCTCTGCCTCATCCACCTTTACTTTTTCCCCTCTCTCTCTCACCATGACCTTCTTTCCTGACAGTCCTCTGTTTTTTCTCCCACAGAGCAGCTCGTGCTGACAGGAAGTGAGGCCTTCTTTGGGTTCAAGCCCATCAGTGTGGTGTTTATTGTCTTAACCTTGGAGAATTAGCACAGAAGACAAAGTCAAGGGCATCAGAGCTCATGGGGGCTGCAGAGCAGGGAGAGGAAGCTTAATGGGACCAGACTGGGTTTGTGTATTTGTTTAGTGTTGAGTGTGGGAGGTGGGGTTGCTAACTGGCTTGTTAAGGAACAGGAGGGGTTTCTGGGCATGGGCTGATTGCTGCAAAGCTAAACCCGTTCCTCCAGTTGGTTCTTGTGCGGACATAATTATCTTGTACCGCATCACCATGATTTCTAAGCTTGAAATTCAATTTTTTTTTATCCCCAAATCAGTCTGTCAAGAACTGTGCACTAAAATGTGGGTCAAATAACTGTTCTGAGTATGTCTTCATGCCCTCCATATGTCATATTCTGTTCTGATTCTTGAGATCTCAGTGTGTTTTTGACATAATGTGCTAATTTTATTGAGATATCCATTATAGAAAATAAACCAATAACATGACTGCAGATCAATGCGATTAGGCATGTAGATGTGGTCAAGATGACATGCTGAAGTTGAAAATGAGCATCAGAATGATGAAGAAAGGAGATTCTAAAAATGTGGCAAGGTTGTAAATGCAAGATAATTTAGTCTAAATATTTCAAAAACTGCTGATCTACTGAGATTTTAATGCACAATCATCTCTGTATTTTGCAAAGGATGGGCCAAAAAAGAGAAAATATACGTGAGCAGCATATCTCTAAGCCAAAATGCCTTGTTGATGCCAGAAGTCAGAGAAGATTGGCCAATCTTGGTTTAAGATGAAAGAAACAGTGACTCAAATAACCACTTGTATAAAGGTAAAAGGCCATTTCTAAACACACAACAAGTCAAATCTTGCAGATGGACATCAGCAGGAAAAGACCACGCTGGTGCCATCTCATCGACTAGGAACTGCAAACTGAAGCCACAATGTGTATATGCTCACCTAAATTGGACAATTGAAAACTGAAGAAATGTTGCTGATAAGGCTGGATTTTTGCTGTGGCATTCAGATGGTGTGGTCAGCATGAAGTATAAACAACATAAAAGCATGGATCTATCTTGCCTTATCACCAATTTATTTTGTTGTTGATGGAATAATGACGTAGGATATTTTCTTAGCACACGTTGGGCCCCTAAGTGCCGACTGAGCATAATTTAAACCCCGCAGCCGGCCTGAGTATTGTCGCTGACCATGTCCACCCCTTTATAACCACAATGCACTCATCTTCTGATGGCTACTTTCAGCAAGATAACACACGTCAGCTCAGACCTTCTCAAACGGCTTTCATGAACATGACACTGTACTCTAGTGGCTTCTACAGACACCAAATCTCAATCCAGTAGAGCACCATTGGAGTAGGGGTAAAGAGGTAACAGGAGATTTGCATTATGGATGTGCCACTTCAAAACTGCAACAAATACTATCATGTCAGTTTAAACCAGAATCTCTGAGGAATATTTCCAGCACCTTGACAAATCTTTGCCATGAAGAATCAAGGCAGGTCTGAAGGCCAAAGGAAGTCCAACCCACAAGCACAGTGTACCTAATGTAGTGGCCACTAAGTGTACGATGCATGTCTCATGGCTTCTGTTATGATATACTTTTATCATGTTTGCTTTGTCCAGTCTCTTTTTGCAATCATATATTTGGTTCTATGTAAGTTTCAAACTGCAAGATTTTCATTAAATTAGTAGGAGAGGTTTTTTTTTTTCTTCATATCTAATAGTTGATGGTTTGTCCCCTGAGCAGATTGGTTAAGGAAATTTGTTTGAACCACTTTTCCAGATGTGTAAAATAGTCACAGACACAGACAATGAAAAATCTATCGTATGGCCTTTCTCTCTGCTGGATACTTCAAGCCAATAAAAAGAGAAGTTAGCAACAGAAAGTGTGTGTTCAACCTTTGTTAAATGCCATGCAGAGCTGTTAAAGGTTTTTCTCTGCAGCAGCAGGGAGCAGGACTTTGCAGGAATGTGCTCTATCCACAGAGAGACAAGTAAGAAATAGTTTTGTTTCTGTGGGGAAAGCACTGAGGGGCTGCCAGCTCCCACTAGCATAGAGAATATGCTGAACATTCTGTACATAGAAGACATCTGCATGTTCTCTGGCTACTCAGCTTGTCTGTTTTCAAAATCAAACACTCTGTCTGAACAGTCTGAACACACACCACTAACGCCTATTTTACACTGATATATATTTACGATCCAAAGCAAAGGACAGTTCATTACTTTGTCTTGGAATCTCCATAAAGCCTGTTGTGCCTGGGGGACTCCTCACAGCTGTGTATTTGTCCAGAATATGCCTAAAATACATTAAAGAAACTGAACTGTTGCAATGAATTTCAGATAAATATGACAAAATGACTGGCAGATGTTCTCAAATGATTTTGCATGAATGAAACAAACTTTTCGGTCTAAACTGACCACTCTGTGAATCAGAGTTATTCTTTTCAACACAATGCTCAATATTGTTGGAACAATATCGTATCTGCAGAAAATTCCTTAAAGAGTTGATAATCAGTATCAGCAGATGTTAACATTTTTGCTGATATTAACTCACAATTTTTTTTACATAAATATTGACCACATATACCTCATACTGTATGTTGGCTGTAAATATTGGCAGGATGTACAAATTTACTTTGATGGTTTACCTAATTTTCATTGAAACTCCACTTTTATAAATCAAAAGTAGCACTGCAGAAGAATTAAATAATGTTTTCTTGCTTTAAATCTATTTCTAATTGAAAAAGACAAAAAAGTCTCAAAAGGAAAAAATCAATTTTAGGATAGTGGCGGCATTTGCTCTTGAAAACAAATATCTGTATTGGGGAAATGTGTCTGGAGATATTGACACATCTGCAAAATTCCAATTTCATGCATCCTAGTTCTGGCCTAGGGGTTTGTGGAATATTTTTATGTAACTTAACCTGAGGTATCCTTCTGTTTTTGTTCTACTGATTGCTCTGCACAAGTAAAGGGTTGATGCCAATAAGCTAGCTCCAGAGGACTTGAGTTGCATAGCCATCACACTTGAAATGCATTATTATTCAATCACCTGATAAAAATCCTGCAAGTTAGTTGATTAGAGCTTGGCAAGATAAATCTACCCGATTACAGACACTGAATTAGATGGATCCAGCTCCTGTGCAAGCTTATGACTGAGCTACACTTAGGTATTTCAACACTGGGTTAGCCTTTTACTCCACATGAATGTAGTTTTTGATTTTATAGTTTAAATTCAGATTTATCAGGGGGTATTTTATTTCTGGGTATACAACCAAAATCAGCATAATGGTATAAAACAGAGTCATCTGCATAGAGGGTTATTTCAATAACAGTTTTATTAAGAGATATTTAATCAATCTCAAAGTATTACATTCTCTGCTTTCCTCTCTTTGTACTTCAATCTGAAACACATGGGGCCTTCCTCTGGTGGAAAGACTGTTAGTTCACTCAGAAAAGAAAGAAGCAAGAACAAGAGAAACTTCTTTGCTCTGCTTTGTAAACCACGTCAAATGTCAAGGGCTTATGTTGTTAAAGCTGATTCCCATGGTTTGTGGTATTATAAAATGCCAAATGCATAAATCCAAAGGTGCTCAATAAGAGAAAGTACCCACATTGAGCATGAGCCAAGAAATTATCTGTCTCATTAGCAGAATAAAGCGGTTTCACTTGGTTTTGTTGCAGACTGTGGGCAGTAAAGAAAACTCGGAGGAACGAGCCTCTGCACTCTGTTCCTCTTTGCTTAAATGAAAGCCATTTTTCTTTTTGAAAAAATGCAGAAGCAGAGAAGCGACACAGTGCAGGAGCAGAGCGCCAGCCATACCAGGATTAGTTACGCTGTGAGCAGCCAAAAAGAGAGTTGAACATCATTAAAACCATTTGACCGGTTATAATTAAGTGGATTACAAATAAAAGGGATGGTGCCATGACTCAGATGTTGCAGCAGATTTCCAGAATAAGGTGGTAAAAGAGGAATGAACACAGAGTTATGAGGTGCATTTAAAACGGTGGTTTGGAGGTCAGAAATTTACAAGAACTGGTTTGTGTTTGTTTTTTGTTAATCACTGAAAGGAACATCAATGCCCATAAATCCTTTAGCAGTGATCAGCCTGTAGCCCAGGCCTGATGTTACTCTGAGTTTCACGCTTGTGCCTCTGAGTTTACCCAGAGACAGAACAAAAAAAATCACAGGAGGCCACACAAGTCCAGTTAAATGAAACTTAAAGAAAGCAAGCAGACACACAGTGTGACATTGGCAGAGACTTGTTTAAAGAGGATTAGAGCTGCAGTGCATGCATGACAAATCCCATAGATGTAAAAGATGGAGGAGCGTAAGAATTTGGCTGGGCAGACCTGGCACCCTTTTTGAGGAGGAAAATCTGTCCCATTTCTACCCACCAAGCTCTGTGACAGTAATCAGGAAAATCTCCCTGAAGTGGAGAACTTAAGATGAAACCACGGAATGTCTGGAAGAAGTCAACTTCAGCAGGGAGAAGGTAAGATAGGCTTAATCTTGAAATGGTTACGAGGAGGAAGTGCCCCAGATGGAGACGCTGATTGTTGTAAATGAATCAGCCTGCCTGCCTACCAAACATCAACTATGCCTGGGAAAGACACAGTGGCAGGCAGAAATGAGGTAAATTAACACAAGCACTGAACGTAAGTACTTTTTGGGAGAATGTGGACAGTCCATGAGTGTGAATTTGGGGGGAAACTTACTGCTTAAACTCCATTAGATTTGTTATGTCATGATATGATAGATCAAATGCATATAAATTTACTACATGAATCGTCTTGTTCCTCACTATTTTTATCTTAAGTGAAGGTAAAATTGTGGCTTTGATTTGTTAATACAAGATGTTCAGGGGGGGAGTCTGCAAGAACAGCCTCATGGAATCCACATTTTGACTTGGGAGCATTTTTATTTTGCTTTATAAATCAAAGATTGTTCCTAAAAAACTGTCGTCTTCGGATTTGTCTTTGTTGATGAATACACTTCACCTTGCAGTGCAGCTGGATCTGCATGATTTAATGTCAGTAATCAGGCTCCAATCTACAACAGCTGTGCTCAGACTACAGCGGCACGGCCCATTCAGCATCCTTCAAAGCGGGAATGGGTGGGAGCTACAAGGAAGAGGACAGCCGGAAGTGATTTCTCGTACAGAGCAACTTCAGTGGCAGTTTTGTCAGATCTGGGCCACATTTCTTCCCATTATCTATACCTCTTATCCCTTTCAAGGTCATGAGGGCAGAGGCTAATCTCAGCTGACATTGGGTGAGAGGCAGGATACCCTCTGGACTGGTCACCAGCCAATCACAGGGCCAAATAGAGAGACAGACAACCATTCACACCCACACCTAAGGGCAATTTAGGGTCACTAATTAACTTAATGAGCACATTTTGGTCTGTGAAAGGAAGCCTGAGTGCCTGGAGAGAACCCATACATGTCCAGAGAGAACATGCTAACTGCATACAGAAAGGTCCTGTCTGACATAGGGATCGAAGCAGCAACCTTCTTCCTGAGGGAAGTCTCAATGTCTCAATTCTGGATTTTTGTTTTGTTCTTTCCACCACTGCAGTAGCACCCACCTACAACATTATCTGATTGTCCCGCGATGAATGTGGTTGATGGAACTATCGTCTAATCACCTGCCGAATCTGCTTTTGAAAGGTTCTGCCCATTCTCAAACCCATGCCTTGATGGATTAGAAGAATGGTCCTTCTGGTGTGTCATATAAGCACCAGACTTTTTAATTTTCATCTCTACAAAAGGACACGTCCGTCCTTTACAGCTATTTGGCCATAACTCATGTGCAGTTTCGATGACAGATAGAGTTCACATTAACTCATATTTACATCATGTCACATTCTTGGTCCCCATGGTCTTAATTCATGCATGGTTCATGTGTTGGTGAACTCTGAGCTCTGGTGGTTTTTCACATGGTTTTTGTCACGTTTTTGCTGAAGTTGGGTTTTCTTCATATGGAGTCTTTTGCTCCCTTTGTTTGTCTGTGTGTTCGTTTTCTGTGTTGGATCCTTTTGCTGCTTTTGTTGATTTATGAATAAAGTGGTAACTATTACCCACTTTTATGGCACTGTAAATCTGTAAGCCTGTAGTATTTGAGTAAGAATAATGTAAATAATGTTTTCAAAATCATCAAGCCGAAGACAGGACACCTGTGTGGTCTTGGCTGCATACATGCATTGTGAAAACACAATGGTTTTACTTGCTGAATTAATATGTAACCAGGACTACACTTTGGCCTAAAATGAAGTTGTGCTCTTTGTCGATTAATGAAAAAACTCCAGGGGAAGCTGTGGTTGCCAACAGGATAACCTAAAACCTAAATGTGTGTGTTTGTGTAAGAGTGTGTGTCCACAGCTTTTACCCCAGCTGTCCTGCCACTCTCAAATCTTGGTGAATTTTTGGCTGCTAGGTTGAGCTGGCAGAGGAATGCTTTCATGTTGCTGCTCAAGAACGGGGGATGGAAGTATTAAAGCAATTCAAAACATGACCCTTATTTATTAAAAGTCATCTGTTTCCTATAAGCGCTAATTAATGGGCTGAGGCCACGGGAAGAAATGAGAGGCTGCACAGATGAGGGGAAACGGGGCAGCAGAGACAGAAAGTTTGTGTAGGCAGGAAGAATTAGAGGGTAAAGAGATGCTGCACATTACTCACTGTCACATGTTTCAAATAGGATTACACGCAGGCTGCGTTTGAAAATCATTTGCACTTTCACAATGTTTCGATTACAGCTGACTCGCTGAGTTTGTTTGGGAGCAGGAAACTCAGGGTAAACAAAATGGAGGGTAGGTTTCCTCTGTGTTTACTTAAACGTGGAGGCAGAGCGTATGTCTGTGTACCACTTATGACAGCAATTTTCTCAATCCCTGCACCATGCATGGAAATTATTAAAGCAAGAATGTGCACAGTGGTGGTCACAGTTCCTTCTGCAATCAGCGGGAGGAAGAGACCCTTGATGTTTCCACTCGCACCTGGGGCCCAAGAGGCAAGGCAGGATTTGTTGATATCAAGATGACTTAAGAGCTAACCCTAAGTTTTTAGTACAGTGAGGGGGTTGACTTCTCACTGTGGTAAAAAGCTCTGGTATAATGGTAAGAACTTAGACTGCAGCATGATGGTTTCATTTCTCTGCAAGGTACAATCACCAGAGATGACAGTACAGCAGTCGGTCACAGAGAAGGGCCATGGTACTTATTGTGGTAGAGGGATTCCAAGATGTCCGATGGATGAGGGGATGAGTGTGAGTCCCAGCAATCTTGACCTGTGACCTTGTACCCCTAAAATGCAATCAGTTTTTTATCAATTTAGAATAATTTGTATGGAATCATGTTTACAAGTAAGAATGATCATGAGTCCCAAGGATGCTTGACCTTGTCCCTCTAAAATCTTCATCCTTTGGTCAAAATGAACAAGTGAAAGAACATTTTGAACATGACACTCAATGACCTTTGACCTGTATGTCCTCCAAAATCCAATGACTTCATCTTACAGTGTTACCCCATTGCTTTTCCTATATCATGGGGTAACAAGCAAAGGATGACCACAAGACTCCATGGGCCCTATCGTGTGACTGCATAAAGTGTTTTTCTCATTTTTACCTCGGAATTATGTTTTACGGTCCTTCTCTTGCTAATTGTATGTCTTTAATCTTAGTAGTGTCATATTATCTTTGTTTTTGACTCTGTAAACCCCTATGAATTGCTGTATGTATGAATGTTGCTCTATAAATAAAGTTGCCTTGCCTTGTCTTTAAACATGAGGCAGGTAAGATTAATGCTCTGTGCTTACACTGCTATGACCTTTGACCCATTACCTTGAAAATCTATCAAACATAACTTGAGATGCCCAGTTAACCTGTGTTACATTAAATAACATGAACACCCTGCAGTTCATGACAAATTCTTAATGATGATGATGATATTTTGGCAAAGAATTTATTCAAAAGGTATTTTTTCCAAGCATACATTATCTAAGTCCAGGTATCATTTTTGCTTGCCTTTTAATAAAAAAAAAAAATCCCAAGTGTTTGCATTTCCCTGGACATTTTCAAGGTGGCAGGATAATCAAAAACAGGTTTAAAATGGGGTTTTGAAAACAATAAAGGCACCATAATTTATTTCATTTTATTTTTTTAATTTTGTAATTTTATGCCTCTTTTATATTTTCCTTAAAAAGTAGTTTTCTGTGCACTTACCTAAGTTATAAGGTCATGATCACAAGCGAAATACTCGAACAGAATATGGATAGACTTGAAAAACTTGATTTCTTTTCTCACTTCCCTCTCAGGATCTCATCTGTAGTGGTCAGTGGATATGATCTACTTTTCCTTTCATAGGAAACTTAAACTATTCCTGAAATAACATGAAATACCTGAAGATTTCCTGTCCTCCAGTCAATCATCTGCCAGTTCTCAGACTACATTTAGAGGAAGCAATCAGATGAAATCTTCAGTCTAAAGTCTAAGTCATCACACCAGAGAGCGTCAGGTGGCAAAGAAAAAGCTCCCCCTCCTGGTTTACAGACCATCCAACACTATCTCCCCATGTGTTTTAGACCTGCTGGACTACATGTTTGCACAGCTGCAGCTTTCTCATTCTTTCTCTGTACAGAACTACCATTTCTCTCTGTCCTACTATCTGAGAAAACATTACAGAAGCCCCCAGGTAACACAGCTCCTGCTCAGCGGCGAGTAATGGAGCCTCTGGATGACCACCACTTGACCAACCCACCGGATGTCTGCTCTGTGGTTGGACAGGATGGGCTGGTGTTGACAGAGGAACATGAGGACATTCTCACCAGAAGCACAGACAAGTTTTTTTCTTCCAATCTAATGAAGGACTCAGACTCCCAGAAAAGCACTAAGTCTTGTTTGACTTTGACTGTCAGCAGCACTTGATTTCTTACCGCCCACCAGCTCTTGTTATATATCTGTACATCAGTCTAAGTTAAACTCTGCTGACAGACAGTTTTGCCCTCAGTACAGCTGTTTAAAACTAATGTGGTCCTACTGACAGTTTGAGATATTCTCCGTCCTCTTGTTGAAGAAACAAAACATGTTGAATGAGGAAATGATGTCAGAATCAACCAGAGGTGGGACTGAGTGATTGTTTTGCAAGTCTCAAGTAAGTCATGAATCTTTAGTCACAAGTCCAGAGTTGAGTCGAGTCAGAAGACGGAAAAGTCAAGTCGAGTCTTCAAGTGAAGGCGGCAAATCAAATCAAGTCCAAAGTCTTCAACTTTATAATTTCAAATCATTTGCACTGTTCATCAACCAAAAGGCCAATTCAACACAATATTGTGTTACACTTTTTTATTAACTTTAAAGTAGGCTAATAAAGAAAAATCATTTTAACTACTTTAATTTGTTTAATGAAAAAAGTATGGACCTTATATGGAAGAAGAAATGTTCTGCAGTAGGTAGTGCGTGGGCTTCTCAGCAAGAAGGCCGCCCGAGCTGGGCAGGGTCTTTCTGTGTGGAGTTTGCACGCTCTTCCTGTGCATGTGTGGGTTCTCTCCAGGCTCTCCAGCATCCTCCCACAGACCAAAAACATGCTCATTGGGTTAACTGGTGACTCCAAATTGTCCTTAGGTGCAAGAGTGAATGCTTGTCTGTCTCTCTATGTCGCCCTGCGATCAGCTGGCGACCAGTTCAGGGTGTAGCCTGCCTCTTGCCCAATGTCAGCTGGGATAGGCTCCAGCCCCTCATGACCCCAAAAGGGATAAGTGGTGTAGATAATGGATGTATGGATGTTTAAAAACTCATAAAGTTTTGAAACACATTGAGGGCAAATCAGGGTCAAGAAGACATACTGTTAGATCTACAAATCATCACTTCACCACAAAACACTTTGGAGGAAGGTGTCACACTCAGAGATACAGGCAGAAATATCCCACAACTGTTTTTAAGTGTCCATTGGCTCTGAAACACCATGATGCTCTTTAATAACCAAACACCAGACTCATAAGCTGCCTGTCTGGCATGTGACAGGTCAAGGGTTTGAGCCCAGCTTGAAAATTGGCTGATAAACTTGTTTCAAATACTTGCAGGGACAAAACAGCAATGTAGATTGTCTTAGAACTGCAACAAGTTTCCTACCACACATTTTCAGATTGTGTTAGTACTCTGGGGTCCAGCTGTGGGGAGCCTGATGTGGACCCCAGGCTGCCAGTTGATGATCACTGCTTTATGCCAATGCACTTGTGTGGGGCTAGAGCCAAAATGAAGATGATGGATGGATAATGAATGTATGTTCTGAAAAAAATATCAAGTCATAAAAAAAATCTCCCTAAAAATGACAGGGAAAAAACATTTTTATCATTAGTTTTTTGTCTGCTAGAGGGTGGACGTTACAACCAAAGCCTTTACACAAAAAAGGAAAAGTCTGCTCAGTGGGAGGTAAGGGTGTGTATGTTGAGTGTATGTCAGTGTGTTTGTGTGTATGTGTTGGGTGGGTGCTTGTTAAATCTGGGGCAGACCCTCCCAGGTTCAAGGTCAAGGTAAGATTAGGTTTCCCTTTCAGCTGACAGTGTTGATAAGAACTCTGGGAAATGTAAACACACTTTTACTCCCTCTATCATCTTTAGTTTCTCTCACATAAACCTACAGGGGAAAACAGAACAGTAAATAAAACTAAGTGTCATATTGGAAGAAGCTGTTGAAATGTTATCAAGTGTGATTTATGTTCTCTATAAGCAGCAGCTCTCATGTCCGTCTCCAGGGAAACATTCAGTTGTTAGGTCAAAGAAAGAAACTAGTCTTATTGCCTGCTGGATTTGTATCTCCACGGGGAATGCAAGAGCCAGGCAGATCAGGTCATATTTGAGACACAATGGACATTTATGCAAATTTTGACAGGAATGACCTCAAGCAGTAAACCCTCACTTTTTTTCTCTCTCTTTTTTTTTTTTAAACTGTGGTCCAGTTTATGTAACACAATATAATAGCGCACTTGCGTTTGCCGGGTAGTCGGGAATGCAGTCATTTGAAAGACACCAGTTGACACAATAACTAATTAGACTGCTACACCCTCTGAGTACAAAGGTAAGTGCTGTAAAAACGATGTGCATACGGTGCTTACAAATGTTGTTTCTTTCCATTTGTCATCAGTGTGAGCTGCTCTCAGTATTTCATGAGTTCTTACCTCTTTCAACCACATCTGGAGCACATGTGAAGGAGTACATGGGCACAGGTTAAGCAGTGATTTTATCTCAGGTTGTACTTTTTTGTTCATCACCGCGACAATGGAGACAGACAGCCTGTTTGCAAAGTCTACACAGTCAAGATACACATATATTTATGTGAAGATCTGGTCATACTTTAAAAATTAAACAGTCTTTGGTCTCAGTTATTAAAAAAAAGAGTGATCAACTAATCACCACCAAAGACTTTCATGTTTTTGCAGGCGTTTATCCATTTGTTGATCTGTCTGACTGTGTGTGTTAACCCAAAAAGTTTTTGATGGATTTTGATAAAATTTTCTGATAATGTCACAGCACATCATGGCACGAAGATGAAGTTATGCAGATTCAAGATTGTTTTTTAAAGATTTGTTTAACATTGTGAGACAGGGCAGTTTTCACATTTTTGCTAGTAGCTCAGCTTAGAATATAAAAAATGCCTTGGCAAAGGTTTTTTGCACTCTAAATACTTCTAGTTCTGTAAGCACATGATTTTCAGCCTGAGTTTAGGCTCGGAACTCTGCTCTTGACCAAACTAAGCAAAAGCCAATTTGTCTGGAGCTCCTAAAGATTATCTTACCAGATTCTCCTGTGGTGTGAGGCGTCATTTATCCTCTTGGAATACAATCATAAAAATGAAACCTGTTCAATATTAATGACCTGAAATCCTTGTGTTTGCGTAGTGCACCAAGGACAGTCAAGCACCTCCTCTATCTTTTTTCACATGGGATGGAACAAAGCCAAAAAAGGAAGCAAGCTGGCAGAAGCAGGAAACAAACCTGGCCATGGTATCTAAAGTAAAAGGGAAGCACCCAGTAAGTGGGGTGTCAGAAACAGAGAACTTGTTGATATATGCCAAAAATACTAACACCTAAACAGCATAACCAGTAAACTATAAATGACAGACTGACAAAGGGAGAAGCTGAACAGAAACAACAACAGCCAAGGATGTTATAGGAGACTAACCGCAAACCCAAGTAGCATAGCAATTCCTTCTGATGTTGTCCATAATGTTTGTTTACATCAAAGTCAGGTCTGATCACGCAAGAACCCAAACCGCCAGAGTAGAGGCCCTGGTTGTTGGTGGATGAATCAGTTGGTGTGTGGTGGGCAATGTCTGTCTTTTGTGGCCCACCAGACACTACAAGAACAAAACTGATTAATCCGTCATTATTTGTCCTCATGTGTGGGCTCTCTCACACTTTCAAAATCAGTTAAGATTTCAAAAATCTTTATTTGTGTACCAGGCCTTAGCTAGCTTTGTACCCACAAAACCTAATCAGTTTGTTACTGAGCAGGTGTGGACATTTGGACTTAGTGTAAATCAAAGGATGAAAAAGAGACCTAATGAGCATGATCTTTGACTTATATTCAGTTCATTTTTGTTTCAGAGTGGACATTTTTGCAAAACCTGAAGAAAATCCCTTCAGCATTTTGACTTACTGTGTTTACAATTAAAGAAACAACAAGAGGTCTGCTGATTTTGGTCTTTAACTGTCAAAGTCCCTGATGGTACCAAGTTTTAAGAAATTCCAATTAAGTTCTTGAGATATTGTGTTTTTAATCAAGGGGTGAATCTAAGACCCAGCTACATTAACCAATGACCTTAAAAGTCCAGAAAGTTTCTCCCTCAGTCAGAGTGAACTTGTTGAAGGTTTGAAGAAAATCCCTCAACTCTTAAGTTTATAGAAATTCCCCCAAAATGTTCTTAAATTACTGATGAAAAATCTAATTTCTTCAGTCTCATATTCCGCTTTAGTGCAGAGACATAAAAACCACATTCACACTTGCACCCACCCAAACACCCAGCCTGCTGCCTCCTCCCATAACAATACCATGTATTTTTGGATGGTGCCACTGCTCCTATAGTTGGTGCAGCTCCAGGATATTTTTAGACGTGTTCCCTCTCAGTATTTTGTTTGTGTTGCACATTAAACGGTTATGTTTCATTCTTATTTCACCCTCCAGCAGTCACTTTTAGCCTGCTGACGTTTAGTTTGGCCGCAGCCACACAGACATACATGTGTTTGAGAAGAAGGCGGCAGGACTGACAGGGGAGGGTGTGGTAATAAATGTTCAAAATTCATGCTCGGCTGGGAGTTAAGTTTAGCCCACTTGAACTGGCAATAAGCAGGGGAGGCCCAGCAACAAACATACTGCGGTGGAGTGAGGGAGGGTGGAGTACGAGCCAGAGCGGTCCCCTGTGTGAGAAACAGAGACGTAGTCTTGTCATGTAATCTGTCATCAATACTACAACACTGCTGTATCATGCCATCATGTCTCTGTCTCTCTTTCTTTGCTGTTTATAAATCCTGCATGTGACCAATACGTCTCCTGCCGTCCGCTGTCTAGACGCATTAGAGCAGAATGTTCTGCGTCTGCAAGTCGACACCAGAACTGTGATTAATTTCTGTTCAGAGCAGGAACAATTTAGAGAGCGTACACTACAGTGCATCAGAGCGTGAAGCCTGTGAGTGATTGAAAAGATGCTGCATGCATACATTAGCACAAACTGTACATGTATCATTGCAAACATGGACGTTATTCTGGATCATAGCAGGAGTATGAGAATGTTCCGTATTTATTGTCATTGCTCCCTGTCTGTCACTCTGTTAATCCAACATTTTAATAAGACTATTAAAGTTTTCTTTCTATTTTCTGTGGCAAAAATGACAGTTTTTAAACTATGTTTCGATAAATGTGTAATGAAAGTTTTGCACTTGTTTGAAAATGGGACTTTGCTTTTGTTTGCTGAAAAAAATAGGTTCCTTCCTTCCATGTATTTAGATTCTTTTAAATAAGACATGGAGTAAATATTAGCATGAAACTTTGCAAGAACATCCAAAAAGTAAATTATACTAAATTATAGCAGAAATGCCTAAACTATGGCCCGGGGGCACACTGTGGCCCACCATCCATTTTTAACAAGTCCGTTCCAAATAATTAAAATTAAAGTTAAATATGGCCTACAGCTTTTAATTAGCTTTTAATGCAGGGGTGTCCAAAGGCACCTTAATTATGGCTGGCACTGGAACATGAAGCTTTTACCTAACTTAAGATTAAAACAAATGAATTATAGCGGCAAATAACACCAATCATGCTCATTTTCTGAGCTATCTGCTACCACAACAAGGTTTAAAAAGCATATTGTGCCAATCATGTTTAATCATCTTAAAGCACAAACCCTCATAACCTTTAAAGTTCATAAGTTGTTCATTATTGTTTTGTGTCTAAATAGGACACACACACACACACACACACACACAGACACACACATATATATGTATATATACATATATATGCAGGTGCATTGCAAAGCTAGTATAGTAGCCCATTCATATATTAAGCAAACAACAATACAAAGATGCTATTTTCCTGCAATACAGTTCTTAATAGATTTGACCCTGTGCATGTGTTTGTAGATTAGACTGTGGTTTTTTTTTTTATTATTAATTTGTAAAGGTTTAATGGGCACCCTTTTTGTGAATGAGGCCCAAATTCTCCCACTGATAAACCAAAAGAGTAAATTCTCCATGACATGAAAGAAGGTAATATAAGCACAGATTGATTGTCCAAAGAAGACTGATAAATAAATGGACAGCTGCGTAAGGAAGTGACACAATTATTTAGGA
Source organism: Cetoscarus ocellatus (assembly GCA_037902135.1). NCBI lineage: Eukaryota > Metazoa > Chordata > Actinopteri > Labriformes > Labridae > Cetoscarus > Cetoscarus ocellatus. Next base: position 72,017 of record JBAMNC010000426.1, read on the forward strand.
GCATTTTGTTATATGCAATTAATCAGGTACTTTTTTGATTGTCATGTGACTGTTTAGCATTATCACTTGTTGTAGAATCACTGTGTAGTGATATTGGCATTATGGGTTACATGCCATCTATCATATCATATTGTTTTAAGTGTTAATCAGTGATTTCCACTTCATATCAACATACTTGTTTTTTGATCCTGGAAAGTTTTAGCTCTCTGAGGTCACTTTTCAGTCAAAATTCAGCTGAGTGCACAACAGCCTTAGAGATCTGCCATCTGCATGAAAAAGACCTTTGTTTTAAATACTATCTGTAAAATAAAGAGATAACACTGAACAGTCCTCTTAACAGCAGCACAGCTATTCAGTTATGATTGTGTTTCACTGATTTTGCGGAGGACAGTTACATAACTTTTCCTTCCTTGAACAAATGGCTTCTCTACGAGTTTCCCAGGATGACAATAAACGATGTGGGTGAGGAGTTCATTCCTTTCATTCCTGCCTGCAGTGGGAGTGGATTCACCTCAGATGTTTGAATCAACCTGTTGGGACTCAGATCTATTATCTCTTATTATCTGTTATAAAACAGAGCAGATGTGTTGGCTCTGCAGTAAAGTGAACAATGAGTCTTGAATGATGGACAAACTTCAGTTTCAATCCATGTTCCAATGATTATGAAAAAGTCTATCAAGTATTTCATAATAAAAAAAAATCATTCTAAATGAGTAGGATCGTTTTATGACTTAATATATGGCTGTCAAATGCAAAATTGAGAGTAACTCATGAAGAGTTATCATCCTTGCAGCAGTCTGACCAAAGCCTGTGCGGTCAAAGAGATCACTTTGAGCAAATACTTAATAACAAACTATGAGCCAAACTGAAATATATAATCTCTCAGGATTCAGATCCAGAGACCGTACTAATCCCTGAAACCAAGCTCTGAGTTTGGGCCTGTAGGCTGTCAGTGGTCAGGATCCGAACTCAATGCGGAAACATTTTCCCAGCATGTATGAAGCTGGTGTTTTTCTCTTATTAAAATTCAGCTCAATGAAAGAGTGTCACTGGTACGAAAGTTTCAAGAGGAACGCTGCAAAAGCATCAATAAGTAGTTTTTTTTTTAATATTTAGGCGGTGAAGAGTAAAAATGTTGGAAACAAACATATACACACACATAAAGATATTTTCGAATATGTATACATATCTACTTGATTTGTATTCTTAAGGGAGCTGGATAAGTAGTTTCAATGTCTTTTGGAGAAGGGGTGGGATTGGATAAGTCTGCACATCTTCCCATAGAGACACTTGAAGTGTTTATATTAACTTTGATAGTGTTAATTTGTCAGTGCAGATTTTGCCGTGTATCCCGTGTCTTCCCCTTGTAAATACATTTTTAATAAGAGAGGAAAAACAAAAGCTTTGCATTGCTCATGGGCAGTTAGGACGCTCACAAATAATTTAATGTAACGCAATGCAATTTTATCCCTGACACCTTCTTGCATTGCATTTAATTAGGACACGATGTTAGTGTGAACATCGCTAGAGATGTATCCAATGTAACATACACACTCAATTCTAATATAAATTTTTACAGCAGATATAATCATGTCATTTCTACGGTCTGTTTCAAAAACTGATTTGAATAATACATTTCTTCATGAGCACACATCACATTTAGGTTTTACAGGATACTAGTCAGGCATTTCATTCTATCTACCCTTTTTTGTAACACCATATTTGCTGTCCTTTTTATTCACAACCCTTTCAACAACTCTCTGCCTCCCCCCTTCACCCTGAAGCATTTCCCCTGTGCTGCCCTGCTGTACGTGGCCCCCGCTTCTCACTTTGTAGCCTGAGTTTGAAACCCAACACTGGCACCAGGAGTCACCTTCCAGGCATGGCTCAGATGCCCACCATCAGCCCCCGTGCCCTGTAGTCACAAGACCGAGGTGGGACAGGAGGTCTGGGGGGCGGTGCTAGCTGTAGAGCCTGACCAGGAGCTGGACCCCCACTTTGAGGTACTTGCATAACTTCAGGACTCATTGGAGGACATATAGGATGTGGCAACCACCTTGAGGCACACGATCAAAGAGTCTCACCGTCTGTTTGATCAGCACTGAGGCCAGACTGTTAGGTGGGCTCTGGAGTGACCCCCCATAAACCTGTGTGACCTCCCCTGAGCACGCTGTTCCCCTTTCTCACTCCCACTCAGAGGATTGAGTTTCAGAGAGAGCCTGGCTGTGGGTTCCCGTCATCCATACAGCAGTGAACTGGACAAGCAGTGTGTGAGAGCGAAGGAATGGTTGCAATGAGGCAGAGAGAAAAAGACACAGAAACAGAGGGATGAGGTGGCAGTGGGACAGAGAGGAAGCTGATTGGTTGCTGATTGTTCATGTTGTCGGTGCCTCAGATGAGGAGATTGATGGTCATTAGAGGGGTGTGACAGTAAACTGGTGCTTGGGTGGGCGGGGGAAGATTTCTAAGTTTGCAAAGGAACATAAGCAAGACAGAACCTGAGACCTGCTCGGACCACCTACACTGTCCTAAACCTGTCAAATGAAGACCCTTAAATAAGTCGTAATACCTCAGATGGTCACATAAGCTTCTCTGAATATTTCCTCCATTGATGCATCTCTTCTCTGTAATACCTTGTTTAGATTTTTGATTGACTGAATTTTATCCAGTATTGCAACAATAAAGCTCAGCAGGATGGATACAGAAGAGAAAATCCAATTCATTCACTACATTGTGAATTTGATTATAAGACATAACACCATAACCATCCAAGCTAGAGTGATCATGAGCAACCTGTGTGTATAGTGCCTACTGTACATCAATTCACATTTATCCTAAAGTTTTCCAGGACAAAGAAACTCTCAATTTTTCCTGTTGTAAAAGACTGTGTCTTCCATGGCAACCATGACTTACATGAGATCCAATCATATGCCTGGCTAAGAGCATTTTGGCATAAAGCACAGGTGTCTTCTCCAATTTTACATCAGCGTGAAACCTTTTATTTACCACGCCTGCTATCCTTTAAGATATTTTCCAAGGTTTAGGGGAAAAGAAATATATCATATTGAAGAATACAATAAGCTCTATCTAGAACATTCTGTAATATATACATAATTAAATTTTATTGTGTAATTTAACACAGACATAGCTTTGTCATGAGCGCAACACAAACTTCTGTAGTTAAGCAAAACATGATGAATGATACAAATGTAAAAATACATTTTTTGGGGTGAAAAACATCATCTCAATTGATGTATCGGTCACCCTCCTACTTTAAGTTAGAATTTTAGCTCTTGTGGTTCCCAAGTCTCAAAGTCCACTGAGTTTTTTGGATACGTTCCCAAAACAAGATCCATGACGGACACAAAATAAAAAGAGTTCAACTTCTCTTTTCTACAAGATGAAATATGCCTGAAAACTATTTAATATGAAGTGTTATTGTATCTTTCTTTAAAATTTAAGGTAAGACTTACGTTGACAAAGCCATGACAACTAACTTGCTTAGATCACTCTTCTAAGAAATTGTTTTAAGTGAAAAGGTAAAAGAAATAAATCTGTTTTAGGTAGCTAATGGGGCTGTAAAGACAGTAGAAGGAGTCCTTATGTTGCAGACTTTTGTCTTGTACATAGAAGTACTTGATCCTCTGGAGAAGGTAAGTGAAACACCAGGAAAGGCGTATATAAAACTCCAAAAACGGACTGCTGGCTCTTTAAAACAACTAAACAACAAACAACAATGAATTTGACTTTTGAATTTACTCTGAATATAAATGGTGGATTACTTTGCCAAATAATATTTCATTATAACATATCAGTGAAATACAGTTGTTTTAATGTTTAATAGGCATTTGTGACTAAAAAATGTCTTGGATCCGACTGAGAACATTACAAGTATTAAAAGGATTATTTTTTTATTGATATGAACAAAGTGTGCCTTGACACTTTGGTATGGTTTTTGGGTGTGCCTTGGGCAAAAAAAAGTCACTTGGGAAACAACATTATTAATATTAACAAGTAATCATTACTGTAAAGATAAAACAGCAGAGAGTTTCAAAGTTTCAAAGAAATGCTCCTAAAAATCTTTTTTTGGTAATCAGTTGGAAATCCATCATTTGCATTAAATTGGGGAAATTGCTACAGACTGTGAGATGGGTTGTTCCTTCTCTTAAAATCAGTTTTCTCCTTTTGCTTCTTTCTTTAACATTTAGCTGTTTATTCATGTAATTAATTATTTACTTATTTATTTGCTTATTTATCTATGCAGCTACAGGTGCCTTTTTGACTTGGTTTCAGGGTTAAAAACAATGAAAAACTTTTTTTTTTTTTTTTTTAAGATTTCCAGGGCTACTCTGTAGGATCAGTGTTGGCCTGTAAAGTGGACTTCAAAACAATGGCTAATTTAGGAACAAAGGAATAGCAGTCAGATCATCCAAACTGCTGCATCTGCAGATCCAAATTCTCCAAGCAATATTCAGTTTGGTTGGCAAGAGTCAGATTAAGTTGTTGTTCTACAGAGCTGAACAGATGATTAGAGCTCTGGTGGAGAAACAGGTAAGCTGTAGTACCTCATATGAGCTAAAAAAAAAAAAAAATATATATATATATAAACATCCATTTTTGGGCTTTTCATGCCTCACTGGAAAGGCAGGACAGTGGATAGCATGAGAAACTGGGGTGGGAAGGTTAGGGGGAGATCCGTGGGAAAGGTCATAGGTCAGACTAGAAGCCACGCTGACCATGTTGAGAACATCAGCCTCTCTGTATGTAAAACTCTAAGAGAGCATCGTGCATATTATATCAACAACATATTCAGGCATCTGTATCCTTCCCTTCAGACTTCTGTAAACCTGTGCTTTATGCTCCAATCACACAAACAACTGATAATCAAAGACAAAATTCGGTCAGTAAATTCTTGTTTACTCGCCTCCATCACTGATTTAATGTGTGCTCCCCAAAGCTGCCCCTCTGTGATCCAGCTTCCTGTAAAGGTGACACATGCTGTAACAACATCAGAGAGCTCTTAGTCGTGAACAAGCAGCCCGTGGCCCCTGATGTAAGCTTACACACACATGAGATTCTTGTAGGTAACCCAACGCTGTGGGCAGCCATACAGGAGCCTCTGTGAACCCACAGTGAGTTATAAAAAGAGCAGAGAGCAAACTAAAGGGCACTCCCGCTTTCTGCCTCTATCCATCAGCTCTCACTTCAAATCCATCTCTGATCACAAAGTTACAAATAACTTAAACACTCAGTTTGTTTTTTGCTTGTATGGACAGGGAAAGAAGCCTTTTGGCCCAAAACGTCACACTCTGTGCCGACCTCTCTGTGGGGTGATGTCACTCGATGCAACATTCTCACTGTTGTTTACATGTGTAAACTGTTACAATTTTATGTGTTGAAGATTGGACTATTAACATGGTCTCACAGACTTTCTGTCACTCCCTCACTATGATGCTGGTGCATTAACACTCCGACGATACAAACGCAGCTGAGGTTTGGACTAGACAGTGTTATTGTTTCACAAGTGACGGTTGAGTGACCCATGGCAGTTTGCATCTGTGGTTTCCATAGTTATAACAGTTGTTGAAACCAACAAGAGTACCCACAAAACTTTTTAATAACAGGATTCGATCAAGATTATCAGATGTGTCTCGAAATGAAATATAAACAAACACGACTGCTTTACCAGTTAGCAAAGCCAAGTTAAATCATAACATCAGTTGAGCATTGTGGTTGGATTAGATATGAAAATAAAACGGCTTTACATAGAATTGCAACAAAAGTTACATATCATGGACACAGTTACAATGAATTATACGTTTGAATAAAGTTCCATGTGTGGCCTTGTTTTTGTAAAGGTTTCTCAGTTTATTTGTTGAGAGTGTAAAAGGGTTCAGAGTGGTCCCTCCTGCCTGAGACCAGCTTGTGATGCAGGATAAGTGAGAAATAATGATTGAGTGAGTGAAGAGCTGAGCAGCCCTGTTAATGGTAGCTGATGTCTGATATGTCTGAAATTCATCAAGCTGGGTCTTACACTTCTGGACACCTGTTTTATGTCTTTCTTGAAGTTCAGATAAGATTTAATGATTATACCTTGCAATTAAAGTGGTCATCAATTTTTATTACTTTTTTTGACAGTCATATCAGGCCGTTTAAATGTCTTTTTTCTTGTACAACATTGTCCAGCCTGCTCACACACTGTAATAATAAAAACCTAAAACGGCTGGCATTAAATCATTTTTCAGTGAACAAAACAAAATATTTTTGTTTTGTTAGTAACTTAATCAAAGGAGTTATCTCAACTACCCTTATTATTATTTTTTATGTAAATGTGGTCTCATTTCTTAACTTAAGTTGACAAAACTTTAAAAATTAGTCAAAGGTCAGACATGGTCAGGTTGAGTTCTCAACACAGGGTTCATTTGCATGAAGACAAAAGATTTTGGTGTCCAAGACTGGAGCAGTGGTAAGCAAACACAACATATCCAAGTTATGCTGCAACTGGTCTGGGTTTGAATGCTGCCAAAGACTGTCTTTGTTTTAAGTAGTTTTTCTCTCAACTCATCATTTTTAGTTTTGACCCAAAACTCAAAAATCTAGTGCAGAGAGTTACCTTGATATTTTGAGTTTTATGAACTTTTAACAGTGTGCTCCTTATGCTGACTCGTAACCTTCAGTGCTGTGGGAAGCCCCTTCCCTGTGGCATTCATCTGGAAAAATAGAGGCAGAAATTAGCAGCTTTGATTGACAGACATGGCTGCTTTAGCTTTGGGCTGTGTCTTTAGTGCTTGGATGAGAAACCAAAGAATTTAATTTGACTGTGTGAATTTGGGTGGAAAGAGACATGATGGGCTTTTTATTGAATTAATGAAAATACTGTAATGCTACTTACAGTCATACAAACTGTTCTCTGAAACTGGTCAAAAAATTAGTTTGATAAAAGACTAATTTGATATTTCTCTACTACCCTTCAACACCAACTGCAACATCTTATCATTTTTAATCTGAAATTTTAGGAATTATGAAAATGCTTTGCTCCATGAGCATTCTGTGGCGAGCTTTGTTTCTGGCATAGGCTTATCATGAGTGTAGTATCACTGTCAGCACCCACTGGTGATAGGTCTCTGAAGGGGTATTATGAGGTCCAACTTTCACTGCTGCCTAATTGAAATGCAGAGTCTGTCTAACATTTGATCTATAATATTATTTATGTATTTATTTATAATAATGCTTAAAATGTGTGATGAACTGATTGCAGTGTTCTAAAAGAATGAAAACCTCAATAAATCTTTATCTTTGTGAAAACATTAAATGACCAGCAAATATGTTGTATTAACACCTAAACTCAAAAATCCTAATAAAATGGGTTTCAGATTATATGTATCATTATTTCTAAACATTGAGAAAATGTATAGTTTCTCTTTTGTTTTATGCACCATACAACACCATAAGAATGTCCATGACTCATACACTGGCATTATAATGACAAATGGTTACTGTTAAAAATCATGAAAGTTTATAAAGACTGCATATTACACATTATAATACGCATATTAAAATATCTTACAGACATGATTGTAATGTGCTTATCATAAAGAAAAGGGCTTTAAAGAAAGTGTTACCAAAACTTCCTTCACTCAACATTTAATCTAATGCCAAACCCCAAGAATCTTCTTTAATTCTCTCAGCTATATTTCAGATAATACTGAATGCAAACACATCACAAAATACCAATTAAAATGTACAGGAAGTAGATTGTGAGATCCATGTTTAAATTTTTAAGGGTTTTACCATAACAGGTGGACTAAAAATACCACATAGCAGAATAAGCATGAAAGGAAACAGCAAGTACATTTATCCGTCTAGACAGAGAAGGACTGAGAGACTGAGAGAGGGAGAGAGAGATGTTCTGACGGCAGAGCGAGGCCTGCAGCTCTGTCCCGCATGGATAGAGTGTCGAGGTGTTGAAACAGCCCATTGAGTCAGAATGTCAGCAGATAGCAGCACCAATCTGTCCACAGCTTCACTCCCCTGCGCCTTCAACCCACCACAGTCACTTCAGGGCCAGTGGAAACAGCACAAATATACACTACATGCACACACGAGAAGACTGCAGCCGCCAGATACACACGTGTCAGTCTGCAAGTAAACTCTGGAGGTGGACCAGAGCCCACTTTGCCCACATTTTGACACACAAAACCCATCTCCACTGTGAAGCATTTAAAGGAATCCTATTTTCTCAAATGTCATGTCCTTAAACAGAAAATGCATGGAAAGCCGTCACAAGGCCAACATTGTTCCTTGAGACTGTAAAAATGCACATGGAGGCATTGTTGAAGGGGAAAAGGCCTACTCCAGCTCTCTGGGGGTGAAATCAGGCCTCTGACAGATAGAATCTTCAGAGGTGGGTGAACAAACATTTCCCCTATTACTTTTGAGGTGTTGGTCAAAGGTTCAGCACCCTAATACTACAGTGGTATTGTTTTTGAGAAATAAAGGGGTAAATTATCTATTTGACTATTTCAATCTCTTAATAAAAACTCATGAACCAAAGACATAGGATATGTAAAAACCCCAGCACACTACATAGCAAAAGAAAAACTAAAATGATGGTATTAGTGCACATTATAAGCAGCTTAATCAGATTTGATGTATTTCTATTTTCATCATTCGTGTAAAAAGCAAACGATCCAGAAAAAAACACAAGACTTTTTGACCTTGACTTTTGAGGTCATAGATCTTATCGCTTCATCTTTGGGTGAGAGCAAACATCTGTGCAATGTTTGAAAAAGACATCCGCCAACACACCTTGAGATTTACCACATGGAGGTGACCATGACCTTTGATCCTGTACTTCCAGATCTTTCTCAGTTCATCCTGAATTTAAGATGGATACTTGTGCAGGTCAGCTACATGCAAGTGATGAATGTGAGGCTCCATGATCTAAACCATTAACAATTAATATCCACACTTCATGTCCCAGTAAGAGATGATTATTGTGCAAAGATTTGATAAAAACAAATCTTGTTTTTAAATGTCACTTTTAGCAAAGGACAAATATGGACTTAATGACCTTAACCCTTGCTCTACTACCTCCAAAGTTATCATTTTAATCAAATCTTAGTGAAGTTTGTGCAAAGTTTGAAGAAAATCCCTGAAACTTTTAAGGTTCTGTATTAAGAGCAAAGACAGAATGCGAAGTTCCATGAATTTGACCTGTTACTGGTGACCTTCAAAGTGTAATCACTTATATTTTAAGCTGAAAGAATATCAGTGTTAAGGGGAAAATAACTGAAACTGTTATACAATACGACACTTAAAGTGAGCTAGACATGGGTCTTAATAATCTTGACCTTTGACCTAAGACTTACAATGTGTAATTACTTCATACAGTAATTTTCAAATTGGCACAAAGGCTGGAGTATGTCATTGAAACTCTTATGATATCACTCCTAAAGTTAAGCATGACTGTGAGGCTTTATGACCTTGACTTCAATCTATGACTTTAAAATAGTAAGCACTACATGTCAGAGTCGGCATTGCTGCAAAGTTTATTGTAAATGTTATCTTGTGGTTGAGTAAAAAAGGAGGGTATTCCTGCAATGTTTGGACACAATCCCTTGAAGTGTTTTTGTGATGTCAAATTATAAAGCAGAGGCAACCAAGATCGCGTTGCCCACGCAAGTTGTGTCAAGTATCCGTAAAATAGTTCATTTTGCGACTGTCTGGTCGCTCAGTGATGTCACGCCCGCTCGAGTTTCACCACGATCATATAATATCATATATGTCATATATTTGTATGTATTAGCTGACATTATTCCAACTGTATCCTTTTCACTCATCTACCAACCGTAAAACACTGTACCTGATGCAGATGAGGAAGGACAGGTCCTCAGAGAACCGCCACTTCTGTTGAATAAGGTAGAACTAATGTACTCACTAACTAATGTTCTCACACGGACATGGATTGCCACTCTAATGTGATCCAGAATAAAAACAGTTGTTGTTGGTGTTGTCACACACCCACACACCGTTGATTGGCTGTCCCGGCACAGCCACATACAATTTCACCTGAAAAGTTCAAATTTTTTAACTTTGTCCGAGACCTGGCCGCTTGTCCAAAGTGACCAAGTAGCTTGACCAAGTTGTCCAGATTGCATCCGTTGCATCACGGGAGGGCTGGCCCCGCCCTGCCGCTGCTGTACATTGACTTTACATGGAGAGTGGTCGCCCAGGTCGGCCGAGTCGTCTTCGGTGTGAACGCATTATGCAACGATTGAAGAATATCCCTAAAAGCATCCATGTCCTTGATTGCTGACCTATGACCTTTTAATTGTTTATAAGTTCATCCTTAAGTCAAAGTGGACTTTCTTCCAAGCTCTGAAGTAAAGTCCTTGAAGGTCTGTATGAGGTACTGTGCTCACAATCAGTGGATAAATATGAAAGTAAATATCAGTGACCTTGGACATCCAAAATTTAATCAGTTCAACCTTGAGTCAGAGTGGATATGTATGCATCATTTAGAAGTTATTCTTAAAGACTCAAGTTTTTCCTTAAGAATAGTAGAAACACAAAGCCTGATTTCATGGGCCTGTTCAGCATTAAGTCTTTGCAAGTTTTCAACACAGTGTTAGAGAGAACCCAGATGACTGGTCTCATGCCACAGCAGCACAGACAGTGAACAGTGCTTTATTTGAGTGATAAAGATCACAAATGTTCAGTATAAGATGCCTGCAGTACTAACCATCCATCCTGCCAAGTGCAAAAGCTGCTCTGCAGGTCTAATGAGCACAGAAACAGAAATGTGTTCGACACGCTCTGTTGATGACTGAGCTCCCTCTGAAGCCCTGGCTAATTAAAAGCCACCACAGTGATGCAGGATTGAGCCAAAATAGCCTTCAGACCCAACTGCTCATTGGAGACAAACATACTGCCTTCTTGAGTTTTCAATGAAGTACAGAGAGACACTTTGTGCAAAGCAAAAAAAAATGTATGCTGAGTGGCAGGAAAAGTCAAAGCATTACCAAAGTTCTGCTTGAAATGGGTGTCAAAATGGGTCAGAGCAATTGAGCACTTTTTATGCAGCTCAATCATCAGACAAATCAGAGAAACAAGAAAGAAAAACAGTCCGACAAGTTAGTCAAAATGTTGCCAGTTTTTAAGTTCAGTTCTGCCTTATTTGTTTCATGAAGTGTCACGACCTGGCACAAAAGTGCGTTACAAAGGGAGACCAGACATATACAGTAAGGCAGTTATGTATGTAATTGAACAATAGAGCCAATACACAATCATTTATCTATGGAAATCAGTTTGTCTGTGGTGTTGGGCTGAATATGTATGATTACAGACATTGAATCAGGTAGATCCATCTTGCAAAACTCCAATCAACAACAATTGTGAGCGGCCCATGGCGGGATGGCCCAATCAGAGTCCTTCAGAACAGAAAGAGGTGGGAGCTACAAGCAACATGACAGCAGGAAGTGACTGCATGTACAGGGATTAGCATGTATGCTAACAGCTTCAGTTCTATTAGATCGTGACTGCATTTCTTTATCAAATGAAAAACAAATACCAACACTGCAAACCTCTCTACAGTAAGGATATATTCCCTCTGCTGTGGACATGTTTTGACCAGAGTTTGTTTTACAAAGTGGCTCACGTTCTGTAGTTCAGTAGGACCTGCCTACGAGGTGAAATTCCTCTTGGAGTGACTGGATCAAATTTGAGCACATGGCTGTGGCAATCATGTATGTATCATTTATTAAATAAAAAATAAAAAATAAAAAGATATTATATTAACGGTTTTGTTATCCTTGGTTGCAGTTTGGGAGCAACTATAATTCACAGCAAAGCTTTGAAATATACTCTACATGTATGCCATGTTCTAGGAAAAAAAGTTTTAAAAAATGGTATGCATGTGTTCACCATGTACCTTAATTCAGGCTGTTATCTAAGTCTATGGGAACCAATTAACCTTTTATTATTATAAATCTATTTGATTTTACCTTCATTGTGCCAGGAATGGTCCCACTGAGATGCAAGGATCTCTTTTTACAGGGGAGTCCAAGACAGCAGCACAAAAGTTTCACATTAATAACAAACAAAAAATTATAACTCACAAAGATTGAATCAAACATCAAATCAGCAATCACGCATAAAACAAGTGCTTGCTCTGGTCAGAGGGTCCTTAGGTCTGTCTTAAAAATTTATTTATTTTATTTATTTATTTATTAGCTTTTATAAACCAATATTCCAGTGGGAATTCAAACTAATCTGAAGTGCTAAAATGCCAAACCTGTTTGGGATTTGTGGTTGCACCCTTCTTTGGGCCGATTGAAATAATTTTTTGATGATTTTTACAAGCCCTCTTGTTTTTTTTAACATGTCTCAACTGCTATATACAGCTATGCACAAGAAAAAAAAACTACTGTCTCTGGACTTCCCCTTACCTGTTTACAGAGCCAGGAGCTGCTTCAAAAGAAAAATGGAGATATGAGGTTTCTGCCTAATTATGACAATAATATAGTGTTACTATGTGAGTGCTGTGAATGTTTTGCCATAAGGTTCACATAATCACATTATTACTAAAAAAAAAAAAAAAAAAAACAGTTTTGCAAAAGTTGTGGTTGGCTAATTTATGAGGGCCAAAGTTTTTGTGTCTAAATAGGTTATTTTACAATTGTCACATAGGTAATAATCCTCACAAACAAAGAAGATCTGTTTTGTGTTGGCCTGTATCTACAGCCACAGGCGTGAGGGAGGGAGACGCTGGCAGCTGTTGGCACTTTTATTAATTTTCTTTTCTCTCAGGTACAACAATCATTAATCAAGTCATTCAAGCTGAAGAGGAATATCATGTTCACTAGTTCATTTGAGGCAACAGTGGGGCTGACTGCAGGGGATGATACGTGCTACTAAAACTATGGCTGAGGGCCAAGCTTCTCTGTGAGTAAATGCAGGCGATGCATCAGAAAGGCGACAACAGTTTGCTCTCTCCTGGCAGCGTTTCAGCGGGTGCAGTTAAACCCCCAGGGTGCTTTGAGCCCCTCAGCAGCCACGGACATGTCAGCAGAGTTCACCTCCCATCCAGTGAATGGCAGAGCAAACACAGGCAGCACATCAAAGCAGTGCAGCCGGACCACTGTGCCTCTGTGTACTGGTTTGTTATTCTCCTCCAAAGGTTAATTACAGGGGGGCTTCAAAGCACCGGCTGACCATCTGTAAGGAATTTGAACGTTGAAGTCTGAAATTCTTGTCAGGCCAAACGAAAAAATAAACAGACCAATCAATCAGCACACTGCCAAATTACTCCCTGCTTCGCTGTGGTTAGCAGGGGGTAATGGCAAGTTAATGTCTCACTTAGAAAATAGCTTTTGACCACGAGGGACAGACTTGACACTTTTATAATCCAGTGTGCCACGTGGTTCACTCAATGAGGTTATGTGAGGGCATATTATTGTTTACAAAATTAATGAGGACAGTTTATAATTTTTGCTTTTGGAGATCACACCAATAAATTATCCTTGAATGTAAAACTTTAAAAATCTTTGACCTGGGAATCCAGAACTTCTCAAATAATAAAATTAATAAGAAGAAACAAATCTGGTGCCAGGGAATAATCGTGAATGTTTTCTGAAAAACAGGGAATTTATAATTCAGTGAGAAAACCAATTGAATAATTATTTTGTGTCTGTACAACACTGAAAAGTTATTAATCACCAACTGCTGAGAACATTTTTGTAAAGAATTGTGCGGAAAAATAATGAAGAAAATTCAAATGATTCATTATCAAAGAGGTATGACAAAATATTCTCTCAAGAAACAATAATGAAAATGTATTATTCTGTGTGTTTATGGGGCTTATATGTGTGAGGACATCACAATGTAACAAGACTTGAGTAAGTACTGTACATTTGTGTCTTTTTATGAAATCTGTGACCAGGCCTGTCCACAAAAATGATTGGGCCCCTGAACTAGTTAATGGGTCCTCTTTAGAAGCCATTTAATGATATCAATGTGCAGGAAAGGCCTGTGACCTCGTGATCGATTTACATGCTCCATGTAAAGGCTGTTGCCCTTCAAGTGGCTGCCCAGGTTTAAATGTGGCCTGTGGCTCTTTTACCCAAATTTTCAACCGCATCCACTGTTCTATCACTCAGTTTAAGGCATTTAAAGTCAAAGAAATAGACATATGAAGAGGAAGACAGCATTAGTATCATCACATGCATGCTGAATTTGTAGCAAGTGCTGGGAACACTCACCCTCAGCGCAGCGTTATTGCAGACAGAAAATAAAACGTTTTTGTAGCAACTGTTGTATTTTCGATTGTCCCATCTACAGCAGGAATTTTGAAAAATGTATGTCTTTTTATGCTTTCATACAAAATTTGAAATAATAGGATATAATTGTTTAAATGTAGGATGGATCATGTCTCTACAAACCATCATGGGCCCCTCTCTGACTGTTGGCCTCAGAAAGCTTTCACCTTTAACCTTTAACTGGGGACTTATTCATGAACTGGAACCACTGACCGGTGGCCTCATGCCCACACAAGTTTTGCAAGTGAAGGAAGTAGAGTGATGAGTCAGGATGGAGGGCTGGGGTGTTTATTTGGTTGAGTAATTTGTAAAAATCATAGAAGCACAGGACGATCATGAGTTCCCTAGAATTTGACCTTCAAAGTGAGTCTGAGCGAACATTAGTGGCAAGTCTTTAAAAATAATCCCTGAAAATATTCATTAGATAATATTAACAGGTAAGGGATGAACATGAGGCTCTATAACCTCAACCTTTGACTTTCTTCTTCCAAAATCAATTGATTTTATCTTTAAGTTCAAGAGGACATTAGTGCTAAGTTTTCCAAAGTAAGGGTCTATTGATCCTTGTACCTCCAAAAGTTAATCAGATTATCATTTAGTTTGAGAAATGTATGCCAAGTGTCACAAAAATACTTAGGTGTTGTCGAGTAATTGCATTCACAAGCAAGAGATGAATATGAGGCTTAGTGATAGTGACCTTTGAGCTGTGGTGTCCAAAACCCAATGACTTGATCATTAAGATAGACACAATATTGGGGCAAAGTCTGACAAAATTCCTTCAAAGCTTTCTCAGGATATTATGTCACAATAAAGGATGATTATGGGGATTCATGTCCTTGACCTTTGACCTACTGCCTTTAAAATTATATTGGTTTATGCTTAAATTGAAGGGGGCATTTCTGTAAAGTTTGAAGAAAATCCCTCACACTGTTCACGAGATGTTGTTTTCTTAAGAGATGTCCGACTGACAGACAGAGGCATGGACTACAGCCCAATAATATGATGCCTCCAGTCTCAGCTGTTGTTGTCAGGGAGGCATGAAAAATAATGTTAGTCCTTCTCCCTCTCCTCTATGCAAATACAAACAAAGATTCTTACATCTTGTAGATGTAATTTATTAAGGGTTGTGTATTGTTGTTTTTATTCACTTCTGTTTGTTGCTGGGTATCACAAAACAAATCCAAAATATATATAAACGAGTCAAGTGTTGATTTGTGTAGAGGGTAAACATCATCAACGTGATAAAAGATGAACTGTAACTTTGCTGCTCAGATGGACCAACCAGAGGTTTGTTTGAGGGATGATTACAGGGCCGGGAATGAACAGGAAGATTAAAAGAAGATCTACCCTCTATTGTAGAGACAAGAATGACAAGAGCAGACACAAAAGGGAAAATAGAAGGGAAAGGAGGAGTTAAACAGGAATTTCTTTTCACCTCAAGCTCCTCATCCAGCCATGCTTTCCACCTCAAGTAGGGCCATAACTCTGCAAGTGGCGACAGTGCATTTCAAGGCCTGCTGGTGTCCCTGGCAGCTCTCATTAGTGCTATGAATAGTCGGCTATTTGTGTTTGTGCAACTGAATCCTGGGCTTTTTATGACTGTTTACCATGGTGGGAATCTTGCTAAGGGTGCTGTGCACTATTGGATGTCACAGATAAACGATATCTTGCACCAGAGCTGGGTCAAACAGTAGGGCAAGTAAGAATCTGTTTCCCCTCCCAAGAGATCTATGCTAAATAGATTTATAGTGTCAGCACATTAAAATAGAGTCTGATCTCTAATAGGTGTGAGCAAAGAATGACTTTTGGATAAACAACCCAGGTGTTGTCCTAACTCGGCCTATTTGAATTACTCTAATGAAAGGGTCAAATGAGCAAAAAGTGCCAAAAGGTGAACATTTATACTCTGTCACTGTCACCAGTTAACCGAACAAGCATGCTTTTTGGTCGGGGGGATACTAGCATTCCTGGAGAAAACCTACATAGATGGAAAAACATGCAAACTCAAGACAGAAAGGTCCTGTTCAAACTAGGAAATCAAATCAGCAACCCTCTTGCTACGAGGCAACACTGCAGGCCATAGGATTGTTTTGTGTTCATTTATTCATCCAGTCATTTTTCTGTTTATCTCATTCCCCCGTCTTCCTGTACTGGTGGTCATTTGATTGGAAGATTTAAACTAAAGCATTGAACAAGCCAGATTAAGCCAGGTCTTTGTCTGATGAATTATCCTGCTGTTGTCATAGCGTAAAGTCGTTCATGTGATCTTGGCAACCATCCTCCACCCTGTCACCTCAAAATCATCTCACCAGTGTCCAGGTCAAGCTTCTTCAGAAGTTCACCCCTCATCTCAACCCAAATCCCTCCATTATAACCACCAGTAGCCAAACTGGACAAGAGGGGTATCTTATCCTGCTGTTGGTGTCACGACAACTTTGACTACAGTAAAGATATTAGACATATTTTGTTTTAACTCTGGTTCATGTATTAACGGGCACACCACATGGACTGTTCAATACATATTTTACTAGTCCATATGGGCAACAACCCATAGAAAGTGTTTGGGAATGAGCAAAATCTTTCAAAAGCATTTCCAGCAGGTGATCGGATGACCTTTCCAATTATCACATTCGTTATGGGCAAATCAGACAATGTGGTAGGCGGGCGCTTCTGCTAAAGTAGAACAAAGTCTCAACAAAACATATCAGAAATGGAGCAAAAATATCCTTTCCATACAGAAGTGCTTTCAATGTTATATGTTTTTTTTTTTAATTTAATTAAGAAATGCAGTCAAGCTCTGACAAAATTGCTATTAAAGGTATTAGCATCAATGCTAATCTCTGCATGATTAGTCACTTCCAGCTGTCACCTTGCTCGTAGCTCCATCCTCATCCTGCTTCAAAGGGTGCAGATTAAACTGTGCTGTTTGGTTTGAGCACAATTGCTGTAGATTGGAAGTTGGCAAGATGGATCTGCCTGATTCCAGACATTGAATCAGACGGATCCAGCTGCTGTGCAAGGTTAAGTTCATGTATTCTATTTTGATGACTGCTAGAGTATGTACTGCTTATATAATCAAAAAACCTGTATGTTTTCATATACTAAGTACCCCTAATCCAACTGTATTTTCAGTCAATCTGAGATGCTCTGTTGGAGCTCCTGCTGTTTAAGGGCCCCCTTCCCCATGTGGGCCCAGTCTGCTCTGGTTGGTTGACTGGTCAGCTCTGCGGTAATTGGATAGTTTGGAGCTGCTCAGCACCATGTTGTCAACGGCTCTGCATTCATTCTATGGTCTATGCTCTGAGAAACTCACCAAAGGGTATATTAAACTCATAAAGCATAATATCGGGTCCTTAAAATCCGCTCTCTTCTCTTCCACAGTCAATATGTTGTTCCAGTGTGTGATCACAATAACCATCCTTCACCCTGTCACTTAAAATCAATCATATCAGTATCAAGGTCCAGCTCCCTCGTAAGTCTACGCCTCAACCCCTCATCCTGAATCCCTTATCATTACCAGTGTCAAGACTCCACAAGGGAGGTTTCCTATCCTGCCGTTGGCCTCACTAGCCTTTTAAATGGATTAAAACATCATGACTATTAGAAGAGTCAAAGAACTGCTCATTCATATTTAACTTCTTCAGATTAAATTGTCAGTGATTGTTTTATTTTGCGTTATTTTGGCTTCACTTTGTTCTGATTGGAGACTGAGGAGTGCAGCATATATGAATAAACAAGCTTAAATTGTTAGAAAGTATTTTTGAATTTCTATCTGATAATTCTAACAAATTTAAATGCACACACAGCAGTACATTTCAATAGAATACAACATCACAATGCACAACCTTAAGTTGGCCTTGTGAAAAGCAAGTGTTGGCATTAGCTTAAGGTCATTAAAGGGCCTAAATGTTGATGTAGAAAATTAAACAATAAGAAATGTGTGCAAATACAGCTTGAAGTCATTTGTCTGTTTGCCGCTCATAAGCGTTTCCTCACATGCAAGCATTTTATGTTTATGCTAATATGACAGCACAAGCAGGAAGAGTATAATATTAAGAACAGTACAGCAGAACCCTTTAGTCTGTGCTTATTATTTCACCATGAAGGACAGCTCTTCAAACTGCTCAAACAGGTAAATATTGTACATTTGTGTATCTGTTTAGCTCTATGGCTGTAAAACACAAGCTGGATTGAGAAGTAGGTCTATTGCGGAGCAGCACAGCCAGCCTCACATGGTTTTAATGCTTCCTGCTCGTTGCTTTATGTGTCTGCATTAAATGGAACCACATGCTATCAACACACATGTGTGGAGGGAAAATCTGGTCTTAAAAAAAGCTGAGCCCATTAAGTTCAACACACAGCCGAGGAAATCGATGGATTAATCAATGGAAATGTATGCATCACCGCTACAGCAGTTAAATGCTCCTTAAAGCCCTGTTAGGCTGAAAGGTCTCTCTGTGCCTTCAGGGTTTGACGGGCAGGACTCATTTACAGGATTTACGTCAGAAGCAGAGTTTTTGCGCAAGCGGGGTGCGGTTCAGTGACATGTGACAGGCCGGCCTTTGCAGGTGTCACGTATGTTACATGAGTCACAGTCTGCATCCTCTTCCACACAGACACCCCAACCCTGCAGCTCAGGGATGTGTGTGTGTGTGTGTACGTAAGTGTGTGTGATGAGCACCCACCAAAAGCACGAGAAACTCCTCTGCCAGCAAACTTTCTGCATGCCTGTGCTCGCATGTTTTAGTCCACACATTCAAACACAAACCATTAAATCTCGAGTTGCACAGGCAATGATCTAAACACATTTTGATGACTTGTTTAATATTTCCAAACATTTAATTTTATTGTAAGTCTTCTTCATACTCTTGCTAATCAAAAACTGTTGGGAAATGTGGGTTAAGCCTTTACGAGCATTTCCTTTTGCTTCCTTGGATTTAACAAAAAGCAATTTGCAGGCCATCCTAAAAAATTTTACAGATTAATTCAAATAAATAATTGATCCATAAGTAGTATGTTTAACCTCCCAGATTAGTTTGATTAAATAGCTGAATGAAAAGAACATGAAAATAAAATAGTTGAAATACCATCCCATGCAACATTTTATATTTGCTCACAGTGGATGTGAAGGTCCAAAGTTAGTTCAAAAACCTTTTAAGTAATCAGGATAAAACTTGTCATACCACGTATACAGTGTTGTGGCCTTTCAAATTAGTTGATACCGTATTTGTGATGCCATATCACTGTGACATAATGTTTGTTCATTTTTTGTATCAAAGGGTGTTTGTGTGGTGAAGTGATTGACAGCCAGTTTGACAGCCACCTGGTCAGTCTGATTCTGCTCAGACTGACGAAGTGAAGGATTTCTCATTTGGCATTTTTTGCCTGCTCTATCCTTGTGGCTCGTCCCCATATCTCTTTTTCATTTTTTTGCTGGGAGGAGGAAACAGAGTGAAACGAGCAAGTTAAGGAAGCAGGATAGACAAAGAAATGTAATGAGAAGCACCCTTAACAAAACTTTTAAGGAGGAAGGGGTGTCTGCTTCAGAGCCTGACTGCTTGTCTGCTGCCTTAACCCCTTAAATAAGTGACGTATCTTGTAGCAGCACATATTGTTCTGAACAGTAACTAAGTTTTCATTTTTAAGTTATAGGGTAGTTTACTTTAGAGACAATGAATGGGCATTTGCATTTCCAGAGGTCACGGTTATTTAGAGTCTGTTGAGTTATCCTTGTTTCAGAGACAATAAATGCAAAGTTTGAAGAACTTCCCTCAAAGGATTTTTAAGATATAATGTTAACAAGCACAGGGTGAACATGAGACTTCGTGACTTTGACTTAGAAGCTCCAAAATCAGATCAGATTATTTTTTAATCAGAGGTAACGGATTGAAGTTTGACATAAATTCCTAAAAGGGTTTTTGAGGTCTCATGTTCACAAGCAAATAATGATCATGGAGTCCATTGACCTTAACCTAAGCTCTGGTCAATCTATCTTTTAATCAGACAAGATACGTGCAAAGTCTGACAAAGTTTTTCTTTAAAATAGATTTTTAAAATCTCAATAATGAAGCTCAAAAGAAGATTGTTTCTGTGCAGAGGGCTGGAAACCATTTTACATAGTCATCATATTGTACTTTTTGGCAAAGATTTGTCACTCTCAAATATTTTTGTTCCTTTATCGGCATTCTCAGTTAAAAACAGCTTTCTGCTGCTTGTCTAAGATCATTAACTCAAAGAGACTCTATTTTTCTTTTTGCCTCTCAGCCTCATTTTATCACAACATCAGTATTATTTAAAAACTTCCAGCCCTGCCTCAAAGGTTCAAAGACAAGGCCCCATAACCATGACCTCTGATCCATGACCTCCAAAATCCAATCACCTATTATTAAGACATTGTAGTCATTTGTTCAAACCATAAAAAATCTACTAAAGCATTTCTGAGATATCACATTCAGAGGTATCGTCCATACAAATGGACAACCATAAAAAAAACAGTGCTTCAGGGCCCAGCAGTTGCGGGCATTCAGGCATCACAACATTCTCTTAATAAAGAGGGTGTCTGCTTTCCCAACATTTTTTGTACCACTGCCCGGTCTCATGTGCACCAAGGAATGTGTGTTTCATCCATTGTTCATCACTCTGAGCTTATCTGATGTTTCCATATCAATAATTTCAGTTTTATTAATTATTACCTCTGAATCAACTTCTTCCACATCAGGCAGATGCCACCACTGTCCTCCAGTTACACACATCTGGCAAAGTAATATGTATTTACCACTATGTCCAGAGCACAGTTGGAAGAGTCCATGAGCACAAAGTTTGACCATGAGATTATCTAAAGTTGTACTCTTCCATCCATCACAGCAGTGACAGGGACAAGGAGTCACAATCTGCGCAGTCAAGTTACACCTAGTACCAAATGTTCTATGTCCTGGTGCAGGTATGTGGCCAGTGGTTGGGGACTTCTGCTGTAGTTTGGGTGCAGCACAACGTAGAGACAGAATCAGAGTATTTTTTGAAATCCTTCCTTAAGAATGAAGATATATTTACAGCATCTTATAAAGAGTAGATTGTGATTGTTGTTACAGAGCACAAGGTTTAGAGATGACAAGAACACTTAGCGACAGATGCTAACCCGAGATCTGATCCCAACAAGGCCAAAGATTTATGTCTCCCCAGCCTTCCTGTAACATCACTAAATATAACTTTGGAGTTCCCACATTCATGCAACAGAGTTTAACACATTTTTTAAAATATATTTTAAAATTCAATTATATATACTTAAACTTGATCATTTGTGAAAATATTTTTTGATTTAAATATTACTGGCAAAAATCGTGTTTTGAATGTACAGTTAATTCTAGTAAATTTTATGTAAAGACCATTTTCATTCATATTAAATCTTATAAATCATTTCTTAAATTTTAAATGCTATTAAACTTTTGCTTTTTTGGAATGAAAACTGATAACTTTAAACAACAGAATCTACTTAAAAATAATGTTGATGATTCTAATTTAAAGCACACAGCCCTAGCACACAGTGATGCATGAGGTCTGAATAGTATGTACGCAACAGAACAGAAGAAAAATCTCTGGAGGAACAAAATGATCTCTCTTGCTTTCTTATCAATTATCACTTTGTCAGCTGAGTCCAGATAAATTATGAGATACAGCTACCAGCTCACTCAACTGTACCCTAAGGAGGAGATTTCACTAACCTGGCACTGACAGACTGATGACTTTAAATATATCCATCAGCAGCATCAGCAGTAAATCTTCATCATGTTTATAGCCTCTGAGAGTCGAGGGAGGGAGAAGAGGGGCAAGAATGTTTCCGTGCAGAACCCCTTTACCAAGAGTTTCCTGTGAGTCTCTTTTAATGTGAGTTTGCCTAAACACGCAAATGTCTGCAGTCTTTAAATGGAAACACAAACAAATATGAAGGCAAAGTCCTGTGTTCTGAGAGATGTAAATAAGGCAGAAAAACATCCATGTAGCATCACTTTAAGATGACTGTATGTTGCTCCTGAGTTTACCTCCTGCACCACTATAGATACATATGCATATTTACATACATACATAAAATACATATACATATACATATACATATATTCAAACCCAACATGAATCCCTCATGAGCACAGCACTGAGTCAACCTACAGTGCAATGCATCTATAGGAGGCTTACAGTAATAGTGGCAAAAAAAAAAAAAAAAACCTCTGTTTAGCAATTAAAAACTAGAACCGAACCAGTCTCATGTTTGAATAGCCATCCTGTGTTAGGGGTGTGTGTGAAGGAAGAGACAATGGGCTAAGTAAGAGTTCAAGGTAGTGACAGATCCATGGGTCAATCATAAATCTCATCATATTTGTCTCTGCTGAATACTGAATATAAATTTATTCAAGGTTAGCCCCTTGAGATGTGGCATCTCATTTTCAGGAGGGTCCTCATGTCTGTTGTAAAGGTGTTTATTATGGAGGTATAATCAATAACAACCCTGGATAGACAGGTCATTCTAAAATTAATATTAGCATCTATAATGATTATAAACAGGAGAGGAATGATGTTGATTAATATAGCAGCATCTAGCTGAAATGCAATTAAATTGGGTTTAACTGGGCTAAAAACAGTGGTGGTTCTAGAGGTGGGGCCACAGGGACATTGGATCTATCTGAATCTAATTGGCCCCCTGAAGTGCCCTTGTCCTGACACTCATCGGTTGTTTCGCTAGAGAATCAGATAATAGGTGAATGCAATTCCATGCCCAACTGCTGGTGGCAGTAGTGCACCAAATAGGCAGGTCCACCGTCAATAAAGCTGACAGAAGAAGACTATCATTTGAATGAACATAAAATGTAAGATAAAAAGTGCATGCTTTTGTATATGAAATTGTAAAACATGTTGTTGAATACTGTTTTATTTCCTTTGAAGTTGCTGACATCCTAAAATGTAAAATTGAAAATAAGTTTTATTATCTTCACTTTTTTAATTAAATGTTTGAAAAAGGAGCAACTGGGTGTGCTTTATCATAAATGTGACTGCATGCATGTTGGACAAATACTTGGCCCCTCTGTGAGAAATGCGGCCCCTTGATGGAGCCTAGATCCATCACTGGCTAAAAATATGAATGTATGTTAAAAGATGTCATTTCTGTTTATGGTTGATGCAGGATAAAGCAGTTAGAGTCCAGCAGGTCCACGGCAGCAGGTCATCCACTATTGTTTGTTAAGATTATGTAACTTTGTTGGACAACCCAAAAGTTAGGACCACAATGGTTCCCTCAACGCAGAGCTTATGAAATTTTTCAAAGGGGTCTTGGTTTTTGCTAATAATATCTGCGGCAAAACAAAATGAGAATAACCTGTTATGTTTAAAATAACCTTCACAATAAACACTGCTTTCATTTTTTGAGCATAAACATAGTTGACTTGATTAAAGAGATATTTGTCAGGTTTCTCTGGAGCTATATGTCAGACTGACATCAACACCATCACAACTAGGCTAGGGTCATTTTTGCATCTGTATTATAATAATGCACTCCTGACTATCTGTCTGAAAGCCTTTGCAGCAGCAACATAACTACCTTAGGTTAATTTAAATCTGCTCATCTGTAATGACCTTACACACTTGCCAAGTCTGCACTCTTCATGCTGGTCCCCACCCTCAGGATTTTTAGCATTTTTGTATTTTTATTTCTTCCTTTCCTCCCTCATTTACTTTTTTTATTTGTTATGTTAGCATTTTTAACATTTAAGTGCAGCTTCATTCACTGGCTGTTCTGTGTGCCTTTAATTGCCCCCCCCCCCCCCCCCCCCCCCCCCCCCCCCCAACAAATAATTTTTTTTTAATTGAACTGAATTGAATTTGAAGTCTTAAAAAGTGCTAGTTTACAGATTTTCATACAGTTACGTTGCTCATAGCTAGCTGCCTTTAATCATCATCGTCATCAAACTTTATTTGACTTTATTTTAATGCTATGCTGTGTGCTGAATATAGAATTAGGAATGTGTCTCTGAAATAACAAACAGGAGTAAAACACAAAACTACAAAGTGTACGACACGTTATGTATAAGAAGGCTTCCTCTCTGTATCTTTTTACCCAGCTTGTCAAAGTCAAGTCAGGACATTTAGCACACAGCACAATCACAGTGGATTAAAGCCTTTACACTCAGGAGTTTCCTGGGCTGAGGTGAGACCACCGCCGGAGATAAATACCACCATTTCCCTCACTGCTGTCCACAAAAATGTTCATTAGGACTTTAAATTACACAGAAGATTCAAATGAAGTCTCCAAAAGTCTCCCATACAAACACCGGGCAGGATAAACACTGTGCAAAGTAACTGTAGAGAATTATTACACAGATGCCTGTTAAAGAAAGCGTTGATTAGGCATGGTTATATAAAGCAAGCAGGTGGAGTCTGAGTTTAAATCCAAAAGGATAAGATGCACGATAGCATGCTGAATCTGCCCGAATACTGCTAAACCTTTATGAGTGTAAAAAGCAGGGATTTCCCTGACTAAGAATTTTAATGGTTGAATCAGACTTGCGAATTTTTCCTGGTTAACTTTTTTTTTCTCTTAGAGCCACATTTCCATTTGCAACATAACAGATAAACCTTGTATCAAATCAATTTTTCTTCTAGACTTGAAATGATTAATTCAATGATCTAACTTGACCCATTCTATTTTTTCAATTACTAAGTCTGCTTTATGGTGACCTTATGATGGTATTACACATGCGCATTCATCAGTAGTAACCTTGCTGTGCAGCTGCAGTCCTGATTCACTGTCTGTAAGCAGACAGATCCGTCTTGCCAACCTCAGATCTACAACAAGACCTTTGGAGGATCATGAGGTGGGAGCTACAAGTGTGACGACAACAGGAAGTGACTGCCCATGCACAGATTAGCATAGATGCTAACAGCTTCCATAGCAGTTTTATAGATCTGGACCACATTTTGTTAGAAAATGAAAAACAAAGAACAGCACTGAAGAGTTTGTTCTTCGTGGCTAACATTTTGTGTTTTTTTCCGCTGCAGTAGCACCTTGACTAGTAAAATCTGTTGAATGTTCTATCTGGGGTGTCAGGTGACATCACATCAGCAGTGAACAAAGTACACAACTTTAGTTCTTCAGCAAATGCACAGATCCTCCTGGTCAAACACACACTCTAAAATCTAACAAGTTGGCATTACTTAAAAAAATTTTGGAAACCGATTGCCTTAAAAAAGTTAAGTAAATATGATTAATAGTCTAAGATTACATTTACTTTATATTTACTTGTTTTGTGTACTCGGAACCCTGTTGTAGTTACTTAATTTTTTTGAGTTATTTTAACTTGGATTAAGAAAGTTATGTCAACTTCCTATGTTAGTTATCCACACATTCACACTCTTTTATGACCATTTAAACACCAGAAACTTGGGGTTAAGTGTCTTGCCCATGAACTTATCACCATTTATTGCCCAGAGCTGGATTTGAACTTGCATCCTCTTGATTACCGACTAAGCACACTATCCGACTGAGCCACCAACACCTCACATACAAGCAAGCACAACAAAGGATTTTTAGTAGCTAAAAAAAATTGGCGTTTCACTTCTGTGTTGCAGCTTAATGCAGATGCGTTAAATAACTCACCTTGAGACTAAGAGGAATTCTGCGTCCCCCAACATCGAAATCAGTCTGCAGAGTAGTCTCCCGCCTGGCTTTACTGCACATGTGCAAACCTGAACTCAGTGTTCAATCACCGTGATAAAAAGTTTCGAGTCCAGCTTACACACAGGAATTAAGTTGTATAATTTTCTCAAGTTAAATGGGTTCCTTACTCATATTGATTGAGTTCAATCAACAGGTTATTAAGATTTAAGTAAAGTGCACAAATGTAATTTAAGTCAGAATAGCTATTACATTTTAGAGTGCAGAAATGAATCCAGTATGTCAAGGGTGCTATACATGTGCATTAGAAAAAACAGCTAAGAATCGCAACATAAAAAAAAAAGTAAAATGAATATTTACAGCAGATCTTTATTTGATGTGTGGACCACAGAATTAACCTTGCAGAGCAGATGGACCTGCCTGATTCACTGTCTGAAATCATGCAGATCCCTCTTGCCAATCTCCAATCCTCTACAACTTCACTCAGATAAAAGCTGAACGACCCAATCATAGTCATAGTCCTAACATTTTATTCAGTCATCACACACAATACAACAACCCCAAGTAGCTTAAAATTCCAAAAGAATTCTAGTCATGTGTAAAGTACAGACTAAAAGGCAAAGGCAGAAGCAAAGTGCTTATATAAGCCTATCACTTCTTATCAAATTAAGCCACCAGCTTACAAAAAGAAAAAAAAAATGTAACAAGCAAATCATTAACACAGATGTGCTTCAAAAATAGATCTGCTGACCATCCTATTGAAATCCATGTTTAAACTTCACATTCTACATTTCATATTAGCAGAAATTCACAGTTTAACACCAACAATGGAAACACGTCTTCTCTTCATACCTTTTTCAGCTATTTGTACAAAAAAAAACTTTTTAACACCTCTTAAAGGAAGGACTTTGATTTTGCTCGAAACATTAGCTGAATTATTATATACTAATACAGGTCCTAAACTTTCATAACATGAGACTTTTAGAAAAACAGAGCCGTATGGTCATTACAATCAGCATTATTGATAATGCATATAGCTTGTTCTGTTACATAAATATTAAATTTAGGGTTGTTTTAAAGGTTGATTCACACAGTAGGAAATTTGAGGAACATGTAAGCAATACACCATGTAAATGGCTTTATGACTTAGTATTTTTCCAGCTTAGTTAGAATTGCTATGGACTTTGATCGCTATCTTACCTTTTATAGAGGAGGCACAGTAAAAAATCAGTAGTATTATATGATCCAACTGGAGTTTGGACCAAACAATGTAATTTGATGTGTAAACAACAATATACCAATAGGCAGGCACATGCTGTTTTTAAAGGGAATGAGAGATGACCCTCTGATTTGTTTAATATGTTACACCCAAAGCCCATCTTTGTGTAATCAAGACACAATATCCATTCTCTTTGCTCTTTGTGCACACTTTCAGATAACGAAACACAGAAGGACATATCCCAATCACTGTGCATCCTGCACTTTTTGACAGCATGCTGAATATATAGTCCAAATGGGCACACACAGACATTTTGCACCTTCATTTTGGAAGAATAAGATGGTCCTATCCTTTCCTAGATGATGGTCCTATTGTGAGTTTGGTGGCCAACTGAGGTTTGCTTCAACAAATTGCTGAATACTTGACTTCTTTGCATCGCCCCATGTAAAAAAAAGATGTTTCTTAAATCAGTTTTTCACAAATAATAAATATTTATCTTGCAGAAAAGTGAGAAGCTGTCATGAAGTGTAAAAATGGGCTAGAGAGTGTGTTTTTCTGAGTGCATAAACCTCTCATCTCAAACCTCAAGTGCCATGATAATTCTCGGTCTGTCAGTCAGCAGCCTGGAGCCTGAACTTTCTTCATGTAACAACTGAATGCAATATTTCACTAGCAGCATAACGCACTCAACAAGACGGCTGACACAGTCTGACACGGTCTGACACGCCAGTGACGCAAATGAGGGGAGCAAGCATCATGACAAAGCACCCACATGACAAAACAGACCCCCACTGCAGCTGTAAATCACTTTTACTTTGATCAGAGAAGAAAAATGAACTTCTTGTGCCAACAGCTGCACATTAAATTCATTAACCGTACTAACAGAGGGGCAACAAATACAGAGAGATGTTTAAAAAGTCATTTCTCATTACATTTAACATAAAAATTGACTGTCATTTGAAATCAGCCCTGTCCCATTTTCTCTGCGGTATGCAAGCTTTGTGAGGGATAAAGCAGGCGGTGAAAATGGAGGAGGGATAATGGAGGACTTGGCTGTAAGTGTAAAGCAGCAAAAAGAAAGATCTAAACCCCCTCTGTCCAACATAAATAAGGCTTTGGGTGTAATGCCAGAATTGCACTTGCCACAACAATCGCAGCGCTTTATAGCTCACATATGCACAAATCTTGTTATGACTTTGGATGCTCAGGAGCTCACGGTTACAGTCGATATGAAAATATTACATTTAGGGGGGAAATAAATCGTGAAGGGCCAAGAAGGGAGCAGCTTTCTCCCTTTTATCTGACATGCTCCACCCACCCGATGGTCCTGTCAAACGTCATAAAGAGACCAGTAGTTGTAGGTCCTGCTGCTGTTGGCTGCGTGTTAAATCCACCCACAGGTCAGTCGGGATCACTCTGGACCAGTGGGATGGTGGTTAAGACTGGACCTTAGTCCAGATCCACACAGCTGAGTAGAGATGTTGCCAAAACCGAACTGAAGCCCAAGTTTAAACCCTCATTTCCTATTCAAAAAAGATGAGCCATAGCAGCATCTCCTCACTCTGACCAAAGCAGGATGAATTCTTGGTTTGTCTAGACAGGATCAAGTTTTATTCATGTGTGGTGATATTTTCAGAATGCTCTGGGCTTCTTTAAGACTGTAGACCAGATGGTTGGATACTGTGTAATCTCTTTTCATAGTTTCTGTAAAGAATAAGAGCAGAGGTGGGCAGCTAGTGGCCCTGGAGCCACATGTGGCCCCTCTCCTCACTCTGTGTGGCACATGAGTCATTTTACTATTTTACCAGTTGTAACTGTACAGAAATGTGTGAAATCTGCCAGATGAAAGTTAATATCAGATACTTACACAACACCATGCAGATCTGTGATTTCAATACAGCCTTTCTTGCTAGTACATGTTTTATTCCTTTTAAATAGTAAGTGTAGCTAATTGGATGTAATTATCTCTGTAATGCATTAGTAAATACATCAAGAAAAATAAATGTTTGCAAAGCATACTCAATGCCAGGTTAATATCATGTTAATTGTATTAAAAAAGCATCTTAACTTGGCTTTGATTCAGTGTCAAGCTGAACAACTTACATGTAAGCTTATTTTTGCTTATGTGTCATGAAATTTAAATGTTGGAATTACTACGGTCATATTATTAATTCTAATTAGGCTTAATATTAGCTTTTTTTTTAATACTTTCATGGATTTGCTGTCACATAGCAACAGATAATGTGGACATTAATTCAACTGTGACTCTTTTTTAAAACGTTTTTAATGAATTTGATGTCCTTCGTTAAAAGCATCTGATTATACCTCACAATTTGGCCCTCAGGAGGTCAGAATGAAGTTTTTGTGGTAACAGAAGTTGCCCATCCCCGATTTAAAGGCTGTTGTGGACCAGATTTATTGTCCTTAAACTGTTTGTTTATGTATTGTCACTATCGGGTACGAACCACCATTTTCCAAGATT
Source organism: Cetoscarus ocellatus (assembly GCA_037902135.1). NCBI lineage: Eukaryota > Metazoa > Chordata > Actinopteri > Labriformes > Labridae > Cetoscarus > Cetoscarus ocellatus. The sequence continues at coordinate 101,692 of JBAMNC010000426.1, forward strand.
GCTGCTGTGCAGGAAATGAAAAAAAAAAAAAAAAAAAAAACACTCTACTGAGAAATGAATGAATGTTTTTTCGTCCTGACTACAAATTATTTCATTTACTTAAATTTGGTTTAAAGTTTATAAACCCACTCACCACAATAAAAGGTGACCAATAGAAATGTGTAATAAAAAATTAATATCATAAAGAATGAAGACTGGACGTATGTAGTCTCTGTCACAACTGAGGCCAGAACAGAGAGGGAATCACTATACCCCCCATTATGCCTTCTGACATTTAGTGTTTAAATGGATTTGTTTTGAATCTTATTTGGATCTTGATCTGAACTTTAGTCTTAAGATTGATGTTGTCCAAACTGTGACCCAACTGCAGCCTGCCATCCATTTAAAAGAGGCTTGCAGCAATTTCCAAAAGGTGAAACTGTCAAAAGGTAAACTAAAATAAAGCATTAATTAGATCATGAAGCTTGTGCTTGATAGCATAACAAATAGCACAGATCATGCTCATTTTGAACGTGTGATTTAAAAGGTGTATGAGCCTGAAAATGCACATTTTCAAAACCAGGTCCCAGATTGAATTAATCTCACAACCCTGCCCTTGCATTTCCGTATGTACCAACAAATAAGCACATTTTCAGAAACAATGATCTTGTCACCTCTCCCCTAAACTGCACGTTCTAATCCTGACAACAACAGCAACAATGGCAGAATAAAGTGAAGCATTTGTGCTGCAGAAGCTACTGAGGTAGTACTGAGCTCAGTAACTAAAGTTGCTCATCCCTGACCTATTTTATGTTGCTTTCTAACAGCCATTCATTGCTTAATAAAAGAGCTTGGCTGATCAACAGAACACTTTTGAGATTTAAGTAAAATGTTTCATTATCAAAGAGCTATTATCCATTGTCATTTCTTTTTTATTGAAACATGGTCAACAGACACTTTTTTGTCCAGAGTTAACACTGTTTCAAGGCACTGATGTGATGCTAATATTCAACTTTTTGATCTACCCATCTCAAAACTGAAATCAGGCAGAGCATCATGCTCTCTCTGTCCTCCATCATTACGTCTTTTGATCAGATGTATTCATCAAGAGCAATTATTATCCCAATTACCTGCTGCACTTACATGCTATTGTACATGTCTGAGCTGCAGAGTGAAGTTGTGAATGTGTGTTATTATGGTGTATATAAGGGCAACTCTGCAATTTCCTCCAGTGTAACAAGTCGTGGCAGGAGTGTTTGGTGTGGCACTGCAAATACGCCCACTCTGCAGGGTTTGTTGCCCTTCTGCGTATGTGTCCCTGTGTTATTGTGTGCAAGTTGAGACAAGGGCATCTAAACACAGCCTGTTTACCCACAGATGTGTTGAGCAACAGTTAAAAGACGTGTGTGTGTAAGAGTGAGCAGCAGAGAATTTCCTCTGAAGCCCTGCGGCTAGACTGTGGCTGCAGAAAACAAGAAGCACTGTCAGCGTGTGTCACAGCAGACGAGTCTGACTCACACGCCTGCCATTAACAGAGGCCTTCAGGCACTCTGAGAGATGATCAATTTTCCAATAATTTCACAGGCTGTCCCTGAAATGGAAAAAGATTTCCATCAAACACATGACCGGATTATAGAGGATTATTTAGCTCTCAAGCAGGGGGAACATTTCTGAAATGGATTTCAGTTTAGATCCCTGAGCAGAAAATATAATGACGAAAAATGTGAGGAATTTTCTCTCTTTTCATGTTGTTACTTGGCTTTCTTTGGGGATTTCCAAACTATTTTAGTCCTAAATGCTGCTGTAAATCTGGGATTGAAGCTGCCTCTGTGCTCGTTCTCTGGCAGATGTCCAGCAGGGGTTTAAATTTTGACATGTGTAGGAAACAGAGATGGGCACATGGATGTCTCCTAATATGGCCACCCACTTCACATGACATGTCTCTGCCAGGAAGGAAGAGAGGAAGGAAATGTCAGTCAACATGAAGAGGTCCGTCTTTGAAAGGACAAAGGTCAGCACTTCATTGAAGAGGTAATGTCAGACTGTAGATGGAAAAAAAAAGATGTGGAGGTGTGCATAGAGACTAAGAGAGAGTGAATGGGTGAGTCAGTGAAGTAGAGAAACTAAATGACTATAAATGATGACTAAAGCAGGAAGAAAGTAGGACACTGGATCAACAACATCCAGACGTGAAAATTAGGTTGATTTTAATCTATTTTTAATCTGTCTTCTTTTGTATTTATGGCACTATTGTTGGTGCAAAAACATATATGGGCCACAAATAATAAGCACACATGTCAACAAATGGTTCCATGCAGTAATACAGAGTGCACTTACTTGAGGCAGCTTGACAATTAAGACAATTTTTTACCATTTATTGTGTTTGATCAGTGTCCAATTTGACACGCAAACTACTTTTAAACATTTTTTTCTTCTGGATTATGCTACAATCATGTCATCTCTATAAACATAGAGTATACTTGTAAGTAATGAAAGCTTAATGCAGGCTGGAGAAGGAAATAACATTCATAACAATATCTAGAAGTACGAGAGCATAATATATTTCATCAGTCCATCAGGACATCAGCCCAGAGGCAGTATTAGGGAGTGGAAAGAACCTTTCAAAAGCAAATCCTGCATGTTATAGGACGATTGGTCTGTCAGTCACATTCAATGCATCCACCAAGTAATGGACAGAATATAAGCAACTTTGTCGAACAATATCCTTTACATATAGCATTTTGCAGTGTTGTTATCTGTTTTTCATTTTTTATTATTACTACTACTAATAATAATAATAATGATAATAATAATAATAATACTAACAATAATAATAATACTAACAATAATAATAATATTTTTTATAATGTTAAAAGGAATAAGATTCAGATGTGAAGCTGTTAGCATCTATGCTAATAAATGTATGAGCAGTCGCTTCTTGCTGACATCTCTTCTGTAGCTCCTGGTTCTTCCTGCTCTAAAAGGACGCTGATTTGAACATGACAGTTTTGATTGCCATTTGATTTTATGTATATATGAGTTTGCCAAAAAAAGACACTCACCAGTGCTTCCTTTTAAAGAGTAACTCAAACCCAAACTGCAAACAAAGAAAACAAAACAAAACAAACAAAAAAAATATATATATATATATATATATATATATATATATATATATATATATATATATATATATATATATACATATATATATATATATATATATATATATATATATATATATATATATATATACATATTTTACAAGAGGAAATCAGCAAGACACTATTAACACTTCACATAGTGAAGACACATGTCCAAGGAACCCAGCTTCTCTCACCAATGTCAGGAGGATGTAGACCGACTCTGCTGTCTCACAGGGGTTAATTTTTTATGTGTATTTCTGTAAGTTGTTCATTTAAATCACGTTTAGGTTAGATGGTTATGGTGCTGATTCAGGGGCTTCGTGAGTGATTAATGATGAACAAAAGAGACAGAAACAGAAGAGGGATGAAGTAGGACACACCAGGTAAATCATTTATATATACATATTTACTTTATCAAAGATTACTTATCCATCAGCAGCTGTTTTTTACTCAGCATCCATGAATGCCTGTGCTTTAATCAATTTAGAATACATTTGCTCTAAAGCCAGCTCCCTGAGAGAAGAATGAACTTCCCCACACAATAGGCCTCTTGAATGCCTCACCCAGGATGCTCAACAAGTTGGAAACACATGTACGGCGTCTACGATGCAGAGAGAAACACATGGACAGCAGTTTGTACCCCTGGAAGTGGGCCGAGCCAGGAAGTGGGTTTGTCGCCAGGCTGCTGCAGATCTGTTGACTTCTGGAAAAAAATCAGCTCCACCTTCAGTCTGGATCCCTTCAGTCTCTTCTCTTTTAGAGAAATTAAATGAGGGGGCATGAAAAATGTTTATTATTTTTGACAGAGGCACTGACAGTGATTAAAGATCCTGTGGGGAACTTTGTACCTTGAGAGTGAAAAGAATTTGGCAGGACTGACTAAGGATGATCATACTGTTTGAATTATTTCACTCAAAGTCTGCAGAATTGGTTTTAAATGAAGATGGACAACTTGTCTCCACCACCAGTCATTGTACAAAATGAAGACAAAATACCCACCCTGGTCAGACATTTAGCAGTGACATCATTTTAAGAGTTTGTGTATACTCTGAAACCATTTTGACTGCAGATTCAGCAAATGAACTGTGGTGTTGTTTCAGTGATTCTGTTTTTTTCAACATCATGTCATTTACGTCACCTATGGGGATCATGGTCTCTGACTTTAGCTTAAATCAGTGTAAAGAAAATGGAATATTGAGAGTCTTCATGTCATATTATCTTAATATTATTTTGATATTTTTAAACTCCATTTAACCCGTTATCAAGATGGATCAATATTCTATTTGTTCCAGTTTGAAGGGATATTTTGTCATTGTTTCCTGAACAAGAAAAGCTAAATGTATCTCCTCACTGTGTTTAAACTGCTGTTAACACATGCTGGTCGTTGTAGCGCCGCTAAAGCTCAACAGTTCAGGTGGTATCACAATGTATTTCCAATAAATTCTTTACTAGGGCTGTTGAATTATCGGGAAATAATGATCATGGTAATTTTGAATAATATTGAGATTATTATTACGCATGATTACCATGGGGCCACAACAGTGGCAGTCAGTGTTGGTACGGAAAATAGAAACACTGGCATTGAAACATTTATACTGACACTGAAGCAAAGATTTTATATTGATTTTGTCTGGTTTTACTCTTGATTTATTGAGCATTAACACTATGAAATTATTGGGTATTAAAACAAGAGAAAAAAATGATCATCATAATGGCAAACACAACAAAAAATTGCATTTTCACAGTTTAAAAATGCAGTTTTGAAATGAACAGCAGCAGTGGTTTCAATAGGAGGGCGCCCAATCAAATTACATGCAATCAGGTGCACCCTACCCCTCCCCTTTAACCCCTGTCTCCATGCCAGTAGAGTGACTGTGAGCTGAAACTGAAAACCAGAACACTGAAAATATACTGACATCATAAAGAAACACTGGCATGGAAAGAAGACAGACTTTAATAGAAAAACACAAGGACTGCAATTGAAAAACACATCATAATGCATAAAATATAAAAAAGTAAGCAGAATGACTGTGTTTTATTTTTCTGTGTTACTTCTATCAGTGCCTAATCATTGCTTAATTGTCCACATGAATGGTTCAGATATAAATGTTTCAATGCCGATGTTTCCTTATTCAGTTCAGATTTTATTTTCAATGCCAACACTTACTGTCACTGATGTGGCCCTATTTTAATCATTCAATTTATAACATCTGGCCAAGAACCTCAAATGATTAAATGTATCATATTGCACAGTGATGCAGCCACTGTGTAGTTACTTCTACAAATGATTTTGCATTGTTTAAGAAAAAAACTGTTTGGCATTTCTGCTACGACAGGTAGAAAAGTGATCAAGTAAATCATAATCAGTACATGAAACAATGAAAGGTAGGTTCACAGAGAGAAAGAATCTGGATGGCCAACTCCAGTTACTTTCTTTTAATCCCTGCAAGCAACTGAAAAATCTAGCTGTGAATTTTGATACAGTCTAAAATTTTGAGGCACATTTTAGAAATGTAACAAAAAAGGCATCTAATCACTTAAAGGACATTTCCACAGTGCATCACTTTCTCTCTAAAGACAACATCAGTATTTGTAAAAGCAAACCCAGGACCTGCATTTTCAGTTACACTTTTGACTGAGCTATACTTTACTTTAGGCAATTTAATTATGTAACGATTTTAATTTTTTATTGTGTTTTATTGACTTACATATGTTAACTGTGTTTGTTTCATAACTCTGAACAATCTTTTAAAATGTATCTCTTTTAATTCATGTTGTAAAACATTTATAATTATTAGCATCAAATTTCTTTGTGTTTTATTATCTCACTCGCGTTTATTTATTTGTTTACTGGTTTATAAATGTAGCTTAAAGTGCTTATCCTCCTTTATTCTTTTACATTAATTCTACATATATTTGTTATTACTATCACTATTTTTATTTTACTTTAACTCTTTAGTTTTGACGTTTTTAACATCATTTTCATAGTTTCTAATTATGCACTCATGGTAGCATTTCCACAGTTCCTCACTCCCACAGTGCTGTATAATCGAGGTCTTTAACAAAGTTCTTTTCTCTTGTTTTTATTCAGTATAGGGTCTGTTGTTCTAGTTGGCTTTATTTATGTCTGTCTGGCGTGTTTTTTTCTTTTTTTTTTTAAATAAAATGAGATGTCTAACGGGAGCAGAGTGGGGAGTAAGTCAAGCAACAATTAAGAGTATATATTGATAAATTCAGCAGCAAAAACTTTATTGAAGAAGTTAGACCTTAAACTGAAATTCATGTTTAATGTGAACACAGCTTTATGGCTCCATCATAGGTACAACAGTCTACCTGCAACAGCATCTACTGTTCATGTTTTTAAAAGCAAACTCAAGATGAACCTTTTAAGTGGAATTAACTGATATTTTATCCTCTGAATTGGTTTTATGTATTTTCTTACTCTGTTTTAGTTTCAGGGTTATTGTTTTTGTTTTATTACCTTTTTCTATTTATTGTCATTTATTCAAAATGATCATTTTTAATTTTATTGTTTAAACTGTTTTACTAATTATTTCAAATTGTGTCTTTCAGTGTTTTTGTCTGTTCCTTTACTATTATCATCTTATTTTGTAACATGGCTTTTATCGGTTTAGCCTCAGTCTCTGTGTCTCCTGATTTTTAATTAAAATTAGCATCTGTTTTGTGTATCTCTTTTCTCTTTTTTAATGTCATGTTAAATTATTTTGTATGAACAGTTCTATATAAATAGAGTTTTTTATTATAAATTTCAAGTCTTTCATTTTAGGTCACCAGCCAGCAAGTAGCTTAAAATAGCTGATATCACTGTCTGCCAACATCACCTCCAGACGCTGGATTAAGGGCGCTAATGTTCACATCAGTGTTTGTGTGCATGTTTGTTCAAATATTTTAAGTTGTTTGTTATTTCAAAAAAAAGATCAATTTTTAGTTATCATAGCCTAATCACTTTAAGCCACCCTGACAGCTTTTCAAAATAAAGTTTCATCACACCAGCTTAAGCACAAGCCTGCCAAACATAAACTTGAGCTTAAGGTTTTTCTTGCACACAGACACACACTGAAGCTTGGGGAATTCCTTAAATAACATTGAGGCCAGAGCAGACATGGGTGGTCCACACTTGTCATTATATCCCTGCAGGATGGAAGGCAAACACAAAGTACCATGGGAGACACAAGCTTCCCTGATGGCAGAGTTAGAGCTGCTCTAAATCTGACAGGAGACAAGCCATGAAGTCTGAGGGAAGCACATATTACCTGGAGATGAGGGTTTGGTGCAGAGATTAAACTGTCCCTGGGGCAGACAGGATGTTTTATTGTGAGAATACATTGTGGAGAATAAATCCTGCTGTCACTTAAGAGGAAGTCGCTGCGTGTTTATTGTTCCTCTATCGAGGAACGATCACTCTGGTGTAATTGCAGGGTGATAAATATTGTGTTTCGGTGGTGAGCTGCCATCTTGTTGACTCTAATCTCACATTGTTGCATTGATTTTTCTCTTGAGCTACCTGTGAATGGCCAAACCTAAACCGCAGTCCTGCATGAGCAAACACTTTGAGCAAACATTCAGGGCTGTTTCAGGCTCCAGGAGTGGGACTTGTTTATGCTTCAAACGCACACAAGGAGCAGGGCAAAGGGCAGGGCCTTCACTCCCTAAGTGTAGAGATGAATGTGTCTCAGTGGAGATGAATGGGACAAGAAACATAAACAACTCTTATCTCTCCGTCCTCTACCCTCTCTGTGACCTTTTTCTCATTCTCTTACACTCGCTCACATGTTTGCTCCCCAGCTGAGATGTGGCTGCTAATGTGTTGTTTCCAAACAAGCTTACTCTTTTTGACGGTTCATTTATGTGAGAAATGGGAGCTGGTTCCTATGTGAGAGCCATTTTACCCCTTTATGTTGCTAACCATGACTGATTCATGGGCCGGTCTGTACACCACACAGCTAGGCCACTGGTACACCCACTGCCAGATGGTATGGCATGACAGTCTCTATAAAAGTAGAGTGAGGTCTGTAAATACTTTCAAAAACAACACTTCAAAACACACACATGTAAATTGCTTTTGACACCGCTAATTTAGTTGACAAGCATTTGATTAATGCACACATATTGGGTAATTTTGACCCTTGGCAAAATCAATTTAACCGAATTCAGTCAGACAAAAGAAGTTCTGGTTTGACTCTCAGGGCCCAAATTTCCAGGCGCAGCGCAGGGTGGCGCAGGGTGGCGGAGCCGGGCGCACCCCACGCAGTGGTAATTTCGTCCAGCGCACCACCGTGCACAGCCAGTTTGGCAACTTGGTAGACCAGCTGCGCCGAGATGGGTGTGGCGGCGCACCAGGGGGGAGGGGTCGACAGATTCAGCTTGGCGCAGTGACAATTTTGTGCCAAAACACTTCGTGGAAGGTGCGCTGAAAGCTCGCCAGCTCCAACCTGGTCTATTCTCGGCGCAGGCGAAGCACACCCGGTGCAGTGGTAATTTGGCTGACAGGTGCACAGTATGCACACGTCACCAAAACCTCACAGGCAGGTGTCCAGAGTGTCAGGCACATTTCAATGCAATAAACAACCACAACAACCACTATTTAATGTAACCGTCTGAACCAGCACATACATTTGTATCTAAATTAATTGTCCCGTCACATCTGATGTCAGATCAGAGACGTTTGTTATAATGGAAATTCAACCTGACGGCAGCTGGAAGAGTGACACAAACTAACGAGTTCACATCTCTCAAGCCAACCACAAACAGCCACATCATCCAATACGGAGTATCCGGCTTCTCTCATCTCATGAAATTCAAAAGAAAAGAAAAGGAGAGAGACGTTCACTGAATAAATGTAAGTCACTCTGAGTCTTAAGGATTTACCTGTGATTGCCCATATTTCTCTGTTTTAATTTTTATTCTTCAAGTGATCTAAAAAGACGGAGAACATTATTGCAAGGAGGATGAGGAGGAGATATCAGGGGGGGAATATTTCACCAAAGGTTCTGCTATTTGGCGATGACAGACCAGAAATGCAGGTGGATGACAAGCATGATGAATGGATTAGCCTGCTGCTGTGTTTAAATGTAATTATCACTTAATTTTGTACTCCTATTTTTGACACAGGAACAGATTACATCTGACCCGCGAGGTGGTCCACATGGTGATGTGCATCATGGCCTCCGATGCGCGGCCCAGTGGCCCCTGCGCTCTCCCAGTTGCTGTAAAAGTGACAGCGGCTCTGACCTTCTTCGCCACCGAGGTGAAATTGTCACTGCGCCTCGCCCGCAGTGCATTTAAAGGCGAGGAGAGGCGTTCATTTGATTGGTGAGGATTACACTCGGCTGTGTTAAATCCACTCACGCCTTCTCTTCTCCCTCTCTGCCACTTGTGCAGGTGGGAGGGACAGAGGCTTGGGTGCGCCTCGCTGCGCCGGACTGTGCCATGCACAAAACTTGCAAAATGCCCTGGACACATCCTGTTGGCACGGGGCAGGCGCAGCGCAGGGCAGGTGCGCGGCGCCTGCGCCTGGTCTACAAAATTAGAGCCCTCAATGTAGTTCTGTCTTTTTCACTTCATGGTTTGGTCAAAAACTTGAATGGATGCTGACAAATGTGAAAAAGGTCGATTCAGGGGGAGAATATGTCCTCTTGCTGGAATGGTATTAAAATACGTTGATTAGGGCAGTGGACAGAAAAATATCTATATTTGGCACTTTTTAAATAAAATACACTCTGAAGCATTGGTTCTGTACTGTTCAATTGTTTTAATCTTAATGGTAATCAGAACCCAACTGAATAAAAATGTTTAACCACTTGAAATTATATCAAGGTCCCATGGTCCTGCAAAATCATATTTTCTTTGATTTTAACATTGATAGAAGGGGCTTAGAGAGCAAAGCATGCCACCTTTTACGAAACTCTCAGTTCACAGGAAAAGTGTACTATTCCTCTTGAAAGAAAGTGCACCTTTAAACGCTCCATTTTTTACTTCCTTTGGTTTATTATGTAAAAACTATACAGCCTCCACCTACATGTAGGTTTTCTGCTCGTCACATTCAGACACCATGACTGTTTTTAAAAGTCCACTCAATAGCCTGTAACCCCTCCTCCCCCTCCCATCAGACATTGTTTAGGCAGCCAATCAGTGGTGAGCTCGTTATCATAGCCTCCCCACCCCCTCAGATCTGTACATTTCCAAAGGGGAGGGGAAAAGAGATGCATCTGTTCCTCTACAGAGACAAAATTTTCATCTGTTTATTCAATCAAATCTTTGCTTAATAGACACCCAAGCCATCATGTGAATGGTCTGACATGCCAGGATATGGGACCTTTAATGAAAAATATTAAGACACAGCTAACTTGTTGGCTGTGACAGTATAGTAATGGCCATGAGTGTATTTAACAGAACAAGCACTACGAAGTTGTCTCTCTTCTCTAAGGAGACTGTCTCCTATTTGTAAGTTTAGCAGCGTCTGCCACGGCACAATGTGACAAAAAAGGTATATCACCATAAAGTGACATCACACAAAGGAGAAACCAGCACTACGCAATAAAACCATCTCCCTGGCAGGAGTATTACCTTTTCTTTACAGAGGGCAAACTGCACATAAAAGACTACATTTTCAAGATTAACCAGCCTACATGTGGACATGACCTTAATATATCTATTCACAGACACACTGTACTGCCAGCAAAGTTGTTGAAGTCATCACCTCTTATGTTGATACATGACCTTTATTTTGAAGGTGCAATATTAGTACATGAGGAATATTTAGAAGCAGAAAAATAAACTCGACTCAGATATCTGAATTACAGATGCAGGACAGTAAGGTACTTCTAATAACGCACACACGCACTATAACATTAAGGGGCCTGAACATGTGTTTTTATGCACGTTATCATGAAACTCACACTTTTAGCACAAACCATCTCCCTGTCATGACGTGGATGCAGGTCTGTCTCTAGTGTCTCAAACATGCAGAGCTGACAGGTCCAGTGGAGTGGACAGATGAACCCCCAAGATCAGGTTTTAGCATTTTTAAATAGAGAGGATCATTTTTCCTGTGAGCTGGTATGGTTTAAGATCATTTAACAGACAAATGCACAATGTGCAAAGTGCAAATGATGAGAAGCAAATGGACTTGAGCTTATACAGTGCTGACCACTCAAAGAGCTTTACTCACAGCAAGTCACACCAACCTTTTCACTTCCAATAACACTCCATCCACACTCAGTAATAGCTATTTACAGTCATGCTCTTGTGCCCATTTACATGCCAATGACACATCAGTGGGATGCTTCTCAAAAAATTTAAGAAACATTATTTGGTTGACAATTTCTCTCCTTAAACAATTGAATTGTTTATTGATCCAACAATCAGCTATCTCATACTTAGACGAGTGCTGTTCTTCCTGTGGTCAATCTAATTGATATATTTCAAAGCATTGGAAAGCCTGATTAATTACCTTTACAATGAGGTACAACTTGTAATGCTCGTGCATGTGAAGAACGAGCAACACAGATAAACATGTGGGTGGCACCCAAAAGAAAGTGCCAACATCCCCTGTAACTGTAAGCTGGTGTTCCAGGATGCAGAGTGGCAGCATTATTTGGTGTCAGCCCTGGTACTATTTCCAAACTCAGGACCAACTTTTGTGAGACTGGTGCAGTCAAATTGGGCATCCCAAAAAGGCAACAACTCAAGAAGACCAAGCAGACTGGTTCCTCACCATCGCTTCACTGAGGAACTCTAACCTTTTCCTCCAGGGGAAGGAGGGATTTTGGCACGTGTTTGGGGGGCACCACCTACATGTTTAACTGTGTTGCTTATTCCATGAATGCACGATCCTATCAAGTTGTACCTCGTTATAAAGGTTTAAAACAAAGGTCTAATCAGGCTTTCCATCAGAATATAATATAATACCAAACAGTATTATTAAAGGGGAGAAATATTTGACTGAAATAAGGTTTCCAAACTTTTTTGAGGAGTTTATATGCTTGACTGATTTGATTAAAGCAAAATGGTCTTTAGTTAAGAGCCGATGTGTTCCTAAGGAGTCTACTGTCCTCATAAAGCTGAACCAAGGTGTTTGTTTCACTAAAGAGTCATAATTCCTCTGACTGGCTGTGACCGCTGTGCACTTTGCTCAATCGATAAATAATGTTCAGCACTGACACCCTTACACAAGGCATGGATTGTTTCTGTGTCCACTTCTCATTTTTCTCAGGGTGGAAACTGTTGACACTCCCGCTCCCTGATATTTGTCTGACACATCTGTGACTCATGAGCTCCTTCCATATCTACACCAGAGACTGAGTATTGACCGTCTGCACTGACAGTCGATTTTTACTGATGTTTTATGCATTTATGATACCACCGCATGTGTACCTAGGCAGAATATAGATCCACATATGGCCAGATAAAGACGTACAAGGAAAATCTGCATGACCGAGCATGTCAGTCAACACAGACCTACATGTATCTGACTGTTACACATTAAACTGAAGCCATACCTGTGTTTACTGATCCACTGATCCCATAAAGCTGGTAGGAAGTGAGAATGTCAGAGGAAGCACATACAGGTGAATCACTGATTACAAGTCCAAGTGGATGAGCCGCTAACATGCGAGGCTAACAGCTGTGCAGCCTCAGGGAGGTTTCAGAGAGCGGATGTCACACAGTGAGCAGGCTGCACAAGGAAACATCTGCCCTGCTGTGACAAAGATGTTTCTAGAAAGTGGAAAACCATTGGACACCTTAAGTTTAAGAATCTATGTGCTCATTACGGTATGGAAGAATGTCCAATAAAAATTTAAATGAAAAAAGTCATTTTTTATACAGAGGGGTTCATGTTGAGGTACCAGTTACTGAGTGATTATTTTCAAAATAGCACTTAAAGTAATGTAGATTATGGTGTCCCAAATTTTTAATGTGTAAAATTTCTTAAAAGATTCATTCAAATATGTGCAAAACTACTGAAAACTTCTCAAGATTCAGGGGTAAGCTGCATGCTGCAAAATGTTTTTATGTTTGGTTGTTCCGTTATGTTTTTACTCGCATTTGTCCATCTCTTTGTTTGCCTCTGTGAGCGAGATAACCCAAAAAGTTTTAAAAGGATTTTGATTACATTTTAGAGGAATGTTGGTCATTGCACAGAAGAGAAATGTTTAGATTTTGGTGTTGATCTGAATCTGGATGCAGATCCAGGAGTTTTTTCAAACATTGACCAACAGGGCCATTTTATAATTTCACATTCAACATTAAAATCTCATGTGCATCTGTTCACAATGAACCTTATTTCAGGCACTTTTCCAAAATCCAAATTCTTATTTCCATTTACTTTGGGGGGTTGGGAACCAGTAACTGTTTTATGCTAACTCACTTCCACATTTTTGGACTCAGGAATCACTCTGTGGGGGCTGAGTTTGACATGGTTGTTGGGAAACTTTCAGGTGAAGGAAATGCAATTTACGTTTAGCCAGTATTGTCAAATCAGTTTCATTAAACTTGGTCACTTGTGCTTTTTTAGATGGATTTCTACTCAAATTTCTACTCAATTGAGTGTGACAGACACCATTTCTCAAGATACCCAGCAGACATGCTAGAACTCAATTAAAAAATAAGGATACTGATCAAACTTTGCATGCTACTCATCTGACATTGTAACTGACATTTTAAACAATTTTGGAGAAAAAAACATCTTGTAATTGTTGTATGCATCTTTTAACTTTCAAAAAGAGGAAAATGTCGGTGAGGAGGTGTTTCATGTAGAGAATAATATTGTGAGCTGTTTTAAAGTCAGACAGAGAGCATTGTTTTCAGATCAAACACAAAGGCAATGTTGTGATGACCATAGGAGTTGGATCATCTATCTCTGCAGTAGAAGAGATTGTAAAGGACAGGAGGAAAGAGTGCAGAGGTCCGAGCACAGATTAAAACCAGATGTAGATGGGCTCCAAAGATGAGAAGAGCATTATGGACTGAAGTGAAGGTCTGGATGGCATATTTAAAAACTGTCAGGCTCATCCATCATCAGCTAAATAATCTTCCTGAGGAGAACAGAGCAGAGGTTTGTGGGTTATGTGAATGTGTTTACGTGTCAGCTGTGTGAAAAGCAAACTGGAGAATGGTCACCTATCTGTGAGAAGAATCAGAGTCATGACTGAGTCTAAAGAGGATCATTGTGTGAGTATGGAGACCACAGTGACGTCCCCACCGGCTCAAAACAACCTCCAAGCCAGGACAAGCCTCTCTGTGGTTTGTTTACATTGAGAGCTATTCCAGACTGCACGAGCACACGCAGACGTGCATGTCACACCAAGAAAAGACCTCAAACTAGCACAAACTAAAAACACAGAGCTGAAAAATCGGTCAAGGGGTTGAAACGAGGGTACTGCTTTCTGTTCATCTGTTTGTCCCTCAAAACCACACACACCTGTAGTACCCCTCCTTATTTTCCAGACCCAGTTCACACAGATGGCTTGGCAGCAATTTGTGAACACAGTGAGACTGAGCCAGAGGGTTCTGCAGATCAGGAATGTGCGTGTGTGTCTGCTCCATTTCTGTGTGTGTGTTAGATTCTGTATCTTTGCATGTAAACATGTTTGGGTTCTTTTGTTTTTCTCCATCGTGTGGTGGGATGTGAGTGATCGCCCTGTGAGGGGGAAGGATGATGGAGCACTAAAATATGAATCATCAGCAGACAGGCTGACTGTCCTCCCCCTCTGCATCTGCCTCAAAGTCTCCTGGGAGCTCAGAGCTCTCAGAAACAGACTCCTGGTTGTACTGTAGATCTCCTCTATCAACTCCCACATGATGGAGGAGGCCATTCGAATAAATGGTTGAGGTTTCTGATGTACTGTCTCATTTAAGAGGTCAAAGTTCTGCTGTCCAGATTTAGAGAAACTTTACAGAACAGATGAGAATGAGAAAACAGGCATGCAGACAAACGTGAATGATAACAGCTTTTCTAAAGAGAAATCATTCTCCTGAACCTGACAGATGAGAACAAAAGGAGAAAATATTAGCCGAGCTCTCAATTAATCTGGAAGTGAGAACCCATGCATGCACAGGGAGAACATGCAAACTCCATATAGAGAGAGCCCGACCAAGGCTTGAACCATAAACCTTGCTGAAAGGCAACAGTGCCAGCTCCTTAGCACCTGCCACTTGTTGGGGCTGTATCTGCGATCGTTGTTCATTGTTGCACTATGGGATATGCAACCTGGCTTCAAGTAGCTTGAAGCAGTTCAGAATTATTCTGTGCCACAATATTGAATATTGAACTGCATATAAGAACTACAAAAATAGCCAGGGACCTTATTGCAGGCATTTCTGATTGTAATTTAATAATCAATAATTTAAACACTACCATAGGCACGAGGACCAACAACATCAGGTCATTCTATTCAGAGGAATTACTCAAACAAGAGGTCACAATAAGACGTTATTTATTGAAAACATTGTTGTCGTTTCTAAGTTGAACTGCCATGTTGTAGTTCCATAGCAGCTGACTAATCCCTTTTTACTGTGGCCGATCACATTGAAGCATAACACAACTTGAAAAGCAGCTTTGCTTGTTAAAATTATGACAAACAACAGAACACGCAAGTTTCATTAATTTTTGTTTGCTACAGACCTTATAATCATCAATAATCCAAAACACTGTAAAAAAAATCCCACTGACTTTTAGTTTGTCTGTCCTCAAGAGAACCAGTGTGGTACTTACTTCTGCATTAGCCTACAAAAGCCTGTTATCACCGCACCACTCTTTTATCAGTGAATGCTACATTTGCTTGCCTACTGTTGTGATATTCTGCCAAATTTAAGCCATAATTCACTGCTTTTTCGTTTGCTTGCCTTGTTTGGTCCTTGTTTGGTTTGGTTTGGATGGCTTTCAAACCCAAAGCGAACTGAACTTTGGTCCACTTCAAGGCAAACCAAGACCCTTGGTTTTCAGGCGCAGTAGTATTCAGTTCTTTGTTCTGCACCAGAGTTCGTGTGAGCTTTACCACCAACCCTAAGCAAGTAAAAAAAAAGTCCAAAAAAGTGATCCAGAATTTGTTTGGTCTGGACCAAAGGTGTTAGGTGTGAAGCACCCTAAGACCACCAAATAATCAAGCCTTTACTGGTGTTGGGGAATTGGACAAAATTACGGCACATTATCTTGTAGTGTGTTCTCCTCTGAAGCTTACCTGAATGAGGGTTTACCTCTGTTGTGTGGTTATGTGGATTTTATTCTCTACATGTAACAACATGCTTATTTTTCCATGGACCCATGGTAATGGTCTTTGTCAGCCAGCTTCTGACAAAATGTTTGTCATTAGGTAGAATGGTGCATCAGAGACCACCAGCACAGTGATGGGCAAAGTAACCAGTAACATTAACTGTCAATGTGTCTCCTCATGTGCTTCTTCACACACACACACACAACAATACTTGTCTCCAGGTGTGATTGACGAAAGCTAATGTGTCATCCACACACCACATGGGGTTATATAATGTCAGTTTCTCCAAAACAACCACACCTACCATTTCAAGACAATAACCCAAAATTATTCATTAATTTAATAGGCCAATTCAGATTTTACCTGGCCTACTTCAACAAAACAGCAACTGTGAACAAACAGTAATAAACAAACAAAACACAACCAAAAAACATTTGCTGGTGCAAAACTCTTGCATTAAGTGTGTCTTGCATCTTCGAAATGTGAAACATTTTTCTCGTCAGCACACTTATTCACACAAACAGCCTCATCATCTGTGTCCCACTTTTTTTTTGTCTAATCTGAACCAGACCTGAACTCTAATCCTTTGATTGCCTGAGGATCAACATGATGGTCTCTTTAAAATGATGACACAAAAACGCACCTGACAGAGGGAATTGCAGTAAAACTAACACTGTGCTCCATGACTTCCTGCCACGGCTTCAAAACAATGTCAAAGAGGAGAGGAAAACATTTCTCAGCAAACAGGTTTACAGCTGCACAAGTTTAATAGTTGCACAATTAAAGAAAATCCTTCAGACTACAAAGGAAACCCTGGGTTATCTTTGAGTTTTTATGAGGACTGAAAAAACAAAAACATCATGCATGACTTCCTAGCAATCTGTGGTAATCACCATGGAGAGCTGGTGGACCATCAAAGATACAATCAGACGCACGCTCAGCTCTGTGCAGCTCTTGTTTGTGCTCTGATTTCTCCTTTGGCAGAGCCGCTGTTTGTAAAAGCAACAGTATGAACAGAGAACAGACTTTATGTGGAGGGAGCATCAACAAGGAGTCGATTCTTTCTTCTCTGCCTGCTGTGACGACTACTCTGTGCTTACTCAGGTCTACTCTCGGTGTGTAAATGTGTGTCAGTGTGTGTATGTACGACACACACTGGTTTAGTTCTGGTGGATGTGCACCGTTCCCACCCATCTCCACCCAGTCCTGAAATACACCAAGCAGGATGGTAACAGAGACAGATCCACTGACAGACTTGTATGAATCCTTTAATAATCCTGTATATGATGAATGACTTTCTACACAAACAACAAATTTATCCACAAAGACATTTGACCTATGGTTTCAAAGAGCTTTGGTTAAACACGAAAGAGACTTTAGGGGTTTTCTCACATGAGGAAAAAGGGATATCGTCAGTGGGGGCGGGTATCTTTTGTATTCACAGCAGTCAAAGTTATAGCTGTCTCAAGATACATTTTAATCCAATTTTAATCATGATCCTTAAAGTTCTGAACCTGACACGTCAGACAGACAGTTCCATATATCCACCACAAAAATATTTCACTAGTCCATCTGGAAAAGAGCCGTTCAAAAATGTTTTCAGGGGCAGAACCTTCAAAAGAACTGCAGCTGGTGATTGGACGATTGTTCTGCACATCACACTCAACACAGGCCAATCATATCAACCCACAGTATGACGTAGCAGCTCAACCCTGTTATTAGCCTTTAGCTTAAACTACGTTTCAGTCCTTAGACTATCGTTTAACATTAAATTATACCATAGAGATGTATGATTTACCCCTTACATGTGACACCAACCTCGTCAACAGCAATCTCCACCAAGTTCTCCCAGTAAACTTCTGAGGAGAGCATATTTCACCAGGTATCACTGAGTAACCATGACTACCATAGACTAACCAGCAATGTCCGCGGAAGATTTTCACATCTCTCCCAGTTTCCCAGCAGGGATCCCCGGTCGGGAGAAGAGCAAAACATGATTTCCTGTAAGAGAGGTTTAAGTGACGTTCCTTGGTCCTCTTTTAAAGAAGAAATAGAGTCCATTTCTGATAAAACCGCAGATATTTCCGCATCCACAGAGAAGTTCCCATGTCCATTTTCTTTCCTTTTACTGTTTGAGGAGGTGCTTGTGGAGCAGAAGAACATGACACCTTTTACAAAACTCTTCATGGAGAAATGCACTATGCCTATAAAAAAAGTTACTCTTCAAATGCTCATTTTTTTCCTACAGGGGTTTTGATATGTCATAGATATACAGCCTCCACTACACGTGTGTCTTCTGCTCATCACAGGCAGAGGCCATGACTGTTATTAAAGTCGACCTTGCAGCCTGTAACCCTTCGTACTCCCTCCAACTTGACATAATTTAGGCAAACAATCAGCACAGACTACATGTTTCATTTTTTTATTCAACTTAAACCAAATCATTGCTTAGTAGGCACCCAAGACATGACGTAAACAGTCCGACACACACAGACCTGGGACCTTTAAGTTTCTAAATTAGGGTTTACCAACCTTCTTAAGTCTAAACGATACCAAAAATACTATTACAGAGTGTTTCTTGTTTGATTCAATGTTTCAGAGTAACATACAGTTTCAGAGTCTACCTTAAAATAATTAATATTATACATTTGATAGGCAACATATGACACTATATGTTTTCTTTCTTTTAATTATTCCTCACAATAATGGCTAATAAATAATGTGGGAACATTTTTATGAACATGTATTTTTGATAACGTATTTATGCCTTTACGTATTTATGCCTTTAATTGGGTTATTCTGTCTCAAACTGCTGCCAGTAAGCAGGGGGACCTCTAAAAAATTATTGCCCCAATCCTGGGAGGCTTTTGTTTTACTAAATATTCCCATTAAGCAAAAATTTAAAAAATTCCTTTTCAGGAAATGAAAAAAAAAATGACATTGCTTAAAAAATAAATAGTATCTTCATAATTGGTTTTCTTATTATTGTTTTAAAATGTATATCACCCCTTTGCCACTGTGCAGTGACCAATAGTTGTTTTTTGACAACAGTAAAGTCATGGAAAAAGAAGATCCACAGTTTTTGCATGGCAGTGATGCTATGTTAATACAAAGTCATGATGCTGAGCTTTTGGCATCAGCTAGCTGGCTATTTATCTATCTCTACAGCTGGCCTCTCTTGGTTTGGTTATTTCAGTTAAGGAAGAATAAAGTTAACTAGCTTATACTACTTATCTCAATGTTAAAGTTTCAAAACTAGTTAATCTTTAAGTTTATCTGAAGGTATGTGACCTAAGCTAATTCAGAAATTTAAGAAAAAGGTCAAATGTAAGATACACTTATAAGCAAGAGTTCCATGATAAATTTACCATCATAATATGATTCCTTGATCCTGAAAACCCACACCTAGCACTAAGAATCATGTTGATATTATTAGTTTGACAGTTATTGAGCAAAAATGATTGTTTCGCTAATGGCGATTATCTGGATCATCACCAAAATCTAATCATTTTTAAGTTGGACCATTACCAACATCTCCTGAAATTTTCAGCAAAATCCGTCCAGTATTTTTTGCATAATCTTGCTAAAAAACAAACTGACAAACAAACAAACAAGCATACGTCAGTGAAAACATAACCTCCTTGGCAGAGATAACAATGGCAAAATACACGTGTGCTTGGAGAACAGCACAGGCCAGTGTTTGTTGATGTTTCTCATATTGTATGCACATGCTCCACATCTTCCTCTCTGGTTTTGGTGTATGTCTGTGGCAGTGTTCGTCCCTGTGTGGACGGGGCCTGAGTTTTAAGTGTCCTTGGTTTGTTTCCGTTGTGCTTGAACACTTGTGCCTTGTTCCTATGTCTGTTCTTGTCTGTTGTCAAAAACCTTTGGAAACCCTTCTTTTTAAAAGTGCTCTATAAATAAAGTTACTAAAGTTATTACAATCTTTTTGTAGCCACAACTTTTGTTTCAAACAGCACACAGAAGGACTAACTGGCTTCTTTTTATCTAACAGCTAGTGTATGAACTATAGCACAGTACAGCCTTACATTACTCACAAGGGAAATTTGTCAAACTACTGAAGTTTCACAATGCTGAAAGCAGACAACTGAGCACTCTGTTGAAATGAGATAACACAATTTTATTGGTTAAGATTAAGTTCTATTACACTGACTTAAAAAATACAACTTTAAGGTGAAAACTGTACTTACTGTCGTTCTAATTAATGAGATAAATAATATTGTTAACTTGCCATAAAAAAATCAGAATAAACAATCTTCTTATTTTGAATACTCTCACCAATATTTGTGCCTGGGAGCACTGACATACTGTATATGACTAAACTGTGAGTAAAGCTGGACTTTGCTGCCATGAAATGTATTTGCCATCCAGTTCATAAATTAAGAACAAATCAAACTGACGAATCCTAACGAAATGGTAAATCCAATAGAGCTTTTTCGAATAATTGTGTTTAGATTTGCAACTACAATACCCATGCTTTTTAGTAATCTATAATTGGGAGATCATAATTGATATGTTATAATCAACTCACGCGGGAAAGAACTGAGATATTTCGCAGCTCTGAACTGCACAGCAGCAGAGGGGCGGAGGAGGACACGCACGCCGCTGCTGGTTGCTCATGGAAGTGGTCCAGATCATGAGGGCTGGACTGGATCCAGGTGGAGAAAAAAAGAAAAAGCCTGGCAGGATCATTAAGAGGGAGCTCTCCACTGCAGGGCGCGCGCACACACACAGACACACACTTACAAACACACTGACACACAGTCAGAGCGGAGCAGAGCAGAGAGGAGCTCTCCGCTGATCGGTGCCAGACGCACGGAGGACTTCTGTTTTTACGCGCTGCGATTCTGGTATTTTTATTATTGTCTTTCAGAGCCGCGTGTTTTTCACTTTGATGACAAGTTTTTTGGGGAGTCGTGTCTGTTTTTGACGCTTGTTTGGAGTATTTTTCACTGGAGTTTAAGTATCACCAGGACGCGCAGGTAAAGTCTTGACAATCAAACCTGCATTCTTGTGGAGTTTTGTCCACAGTTAATGGGAAGGGATTTAACAAACATTTCCTAAATGTTTCACCCTTTATCTCTTGCAGAAGTCTACAGTAAAACTTCATTCAGGATTATCTTTTTCCACGGAGGAGCGCTGCTGCTCGACGCGCTTCAGACCGTCAGTGCCACTCCATCTGGACTGTTTCTATTTTGTTCCGAGCCGTCCCAGAGATGGTGGGGCACCTACATTTACAAGCGATGGATGATAGCCTGAAAGGAAAGAACCGAGAAGGGCTGCTCGACAGTCCGGATTCGGGTCTACCCCCAAGTCCCAGTCCGCCTTTCTGCTCCCTCTCCCCGGGTCTGATCGAGTCGCGCTCCGGCAGCTGCACGACGCCCGTCGAGAGCCACCATGGATTTTATAAAAAGGAAAACAAAGAAGGCAAACTGGTAAGAGAAACACTGCCGGACTTGTTATATGATTTTAAACAATTTTGTGATTTAAAAGCGGTTGTTGGGCTCTGTTTCTTGTCCTCAGTAATTTCACCTTCTGTCAGTCACTGCTTTGACGCCCAGAATTAAGGGATAAAAAGAATAAAATCATGACGCTGCTGATGGAAAAACTCAAATCTGAGAGCAGTTTAGTGTTTGGCAAGAAACAGATTTTACTTCAAACCCACTCACAAAACATCTGGAAGCTCTCTCTCTCTCTCTCTCTCTCTCTCTCTGCACTAAATTCCTCAGCTGCAAACCTCAGAGGTTACACTTGTGTTAAAGATACTACAGACCTCTAATAATAATGAAAAAATCACTCTGGTGCATCAGCTGTGCATTGACCACATGGAGTCAGGGGGTCAGTGGGTTGATAAGACCAATTTGAGGTCCAGGGACTCCCGTGGGTCTCTGCCAGGATTCCAGGACCCTGCTGCAGGCTTCAGACTGAGACAAGTCTGTGACATTTGTTGGTAGCAGTGATCTTGTGGTTGATTGGAGGACATAAAATCAGATCAGGCTTCTTCTTCAGGTCCATCATGTTGATTGGAAGGCTTTAGCGACGTTATAATTAGAACTGAGAAAGACAAAGAGTTCCTAAATACCACAAAATAAGCCATCAGCAGCATGTGCACAGCCTTCTGCTGCCTCACTTGCCCTCCAGAGAATCCTTTAAATCAACAAGAAGAAAACATTTTTTTATTAGATTAATAATTCAGTTTTTTTCTGCAAAGTTTTTTTCTGTTTCTGACAAGGGATGGGAGTTTAGAACCAATTCCAGTTGAGAGCCACCAACAGCTGATTATGAGGCGTTGATATAATTTGCCTTTGTGCTTAAGGATTTCTTTATCAGTGCTTTCCACTCAGCTCTGCATGCTTTCCAAAATAATGATGTTAGGTTCTTGCAAGAGGCGGTCATCACTAGTGCCAATAAAAAAGTCAAGGAAGTAGTTATGGCAGACAGCACAGCAAATTGAGAAGAGTTTAAGTTATTTTGATGGAGTCAAATCCCTGAAAATTTGCTTTCAGTTGATAAAAAGTTGGTGTCAAAAGCAAATGTAAAAAATATGTTTAACTGAACTTTTCACTCTGAGCTCTGAACATGTGAGTGGGACCCTCCCCAATTATTGGACAAGTACCATCAGATGCCACAAGCCCACGTCATGAAAACTGCTATACAAATGTATTTTGTTTCTTAACATATACACTCTAGCCAGACAAGGTATTTTTATTTCAGCTAATTTTACCCAATAATGTACAGTAAATAAATACAGCAGAGTTAATATAGAGTCAACACTTAAAATGTATACTCTGAGAGAGTTCCCAACACTACATTGATGTGTTAATCAAAAGTCACACTGTTAAGTGTTACAAATTTTTAAATGTTATATACAGAAAGGGTTAAAAAAGAGTGAAGACAGCTCTTTGTGGTCTGGACCCATTTATACACTTAAGAAGTGTAAACATCAACTCCAATAGTGTTAATTTGCAGAATATTTGATATATAGATATAGATTAAAAATTGATAAATGTTAAATCTTTAAAACTCAGCCATAAGCCATGTCGAGTGAGCTAAATTGTTATGAATTGCTAATGACTTAATACTCCTCAAAGTAAATAATTACTTTCTGTTTAGGTTATTTACTTCTTTTTACTCTGACCTGCAACTGGTTTAAAACAAAGTCTACCATGGACAACAGAGTACTTTGTATCTTTCACAAACTCAAACTTAAAATAAAGCTAATATTTGAGTTGTTCAAATATACGTCTCTCTTTCTCATCCTCCGCGCTGTGTTCAACTGAAGACACACGTCATCATAATGGCAGACTAAGTAACTAAGTATTACTTTTATTTGTAACTGCACTTTTACCAGTGGTTAAGAAGTTGTAATCACTTCTTTTACCAGTTACTCAAAAAGAAACTTTACTCCAATATCATACATGCAACTATGTACTGTCAGATGCTGGTTGTAAATGAATTTTTAATACTTTATGCACAAACATTAGTAAACAGTCAGTTTGAACTGTTCAGTTGTTGAGTTATGACCATCACTTGTGGACTCCCTGTTTCTGATCAGTCAGGTATTGAACATTGAACCGGTGTTGATTCAGAATCAAAGTACTAAACTTGGTAGTGATTTTGTTCGTTATGCTGACAACAGCAATTATGTAAATCTTAAAATGTTTTAGATTTGGCTAATGCTGAGTGAAATTTAGCTAAGTCAAATATTTGCCAGAAAATAGAAAAAAACATTTATGAACAGAATTACAATCATGATAATTCATATTCATGACTCTCGTCCCACTGACCCGATTCTTATTTTGAGTACAGATGTTTCACAGTCCTGAGGCGTCTCACTGAGCTGTTGATGTTCCCCTTTTGTCTCCATGGACTCTTGAACAATAACGCCAAAGTTAAAAAAAAAATGCATGAAGTAGAAAAAAAGTATTAAACTGAAAACAGTGTTACAAACACAATAATGTTCGGATCACCAAACCTGCTGAAATCTAGAAATAGAAACAAAAAGTAAACAAAATCAATAAATTGAAAATTCAATATCAGAAAAATGTCACTGTTCATTTTATTCCCCTTAATATGTTCCACATCAATAATCATATTCATTATTAAAGCCATGTGTGATCAGTTGTTAGCAGGTGATCAAACTGGCAGAAATTAATAATGTTGCCTCTTTACAGGCTATTAAAAGAACAACCCATCTGCATGTGATTAAGTACTGCCATATTATGTTTAATATCTGTCACTGGCGCCAAGGTAGGTGTCAGGGACAGTGTTTAACAGCTGGTGGGTTGTTTTTGTTTGTTTGTTTGTTTACATGAATGCTGAAGGTACAGCTTTGTCCACTGGGGGGCCCAAATCAACATAAGGTAAATTTCTCCACAGGAGTTTTAATAATGAAATATTTGGTCAAATATAAATCAATATTTTAGAGAACAATAAAGAAGCAGTCTATGGTAAGCTTTCATCAAGTGACTTTATTGTTTCACACTATTTTTATTCTTTGAGTCCTCTCTTAAAAATGAGACAGAAATGTGTGGATGGAGTTTCATGTTGTCTCCACCAATGTAAGCAGACAGCTGCCCCTAAAACAGGTCAATCAGATACTACGGAGACTAAAAGTCCAATATTTGTGTGTGAATGTCTGAGGATACACATTATACTTCCCATAATATTTAAAATGTATGGAAATCATCATTTGGAGACCATACAGTTTCCTGCAGGATTAAATAAAGTCCATTTCTTCATGACTTTGGAAGTGAAGCACTACAAAACAGAGTGGCAAACGGGACAATCAGAGAATAAAAGTGTATTGATGTTCATCATATTGCCTTAGAAATTTTTGCCCAGAATCAATGTTATTTCTCATCCTCAAAAATGACCAGATTGAAGGAGAAATATATTTTTAATGTGCTCTGAGGGCCAAACAGATATCACTTAGTGTTAAAACTTTAATAAAGTTTCTGTGATAAAAGATTGTTTTGCATTGGCAGTAGCACTCTGGCTCCACTCTTTCAACAATGCAGTCTGTTAAAAATGTACTCTGCTTTCTTTCGACAGTTTTTTAATGATGGTCAACTGCAAAGCTGAACTAGAAGGGGTCCAAATATTCAGGGCTTAGTCCCATCAAAGGAGGGTCTAGGCGTATGCCCCCTTGTAAATATCAAGACTCTTTAACAAAAGAAATAATTCCTGTCCTTATTACTCTGTTTCAAAAGTAATTACTGTACTTTAAAGGTTCTCATTACTTTTCCCTCCTTAAGAACTGAATTTACAACAGGTGTAATACAACATATGCAGCTGACCACAGTGTTCTTTGCATTTTTCATGGACACAAACAAATAAAAGACAAAACTTCAGTTTGTTGTCAGTCTCACCCCCCATGCTGTGTTGTAAATTTTAGCTGTGCTGCCCCTCTGTGTTAAAACAATCAGCCCACCTACAGGACAGTCACTGTAATATTTTTACTATTTCAGAACTGTTACTTATTTTAAATTCCTTACATGTCACTGAAATAAGTAATATTATAACAGGATACTACAAGAAACTTGCAACCAGCAAACTTTGGTTATATGTAGTTTTTCTAGGTATCCTTTAACAAACATTGATTAAAAAAAAAACAGGTCATAGACCTACTCAAAACTCCATTACACAACACTGCTTTACCATCATTTTGCCCTCAAACTGTCTTAACCATTTTGACACGATTAAATGAGATGTGAAAGGGCAACAATTTCTGCTATGAAAACAGGGCAAAACTTCCTGTTTTTTCTCAATGACATAGTTTGGGAACCAAAAAAAAGGGCAGAATATTTCTGGGTATCAGTGACTGACATGTTCCCAGGATATAACTCTTGTTGTACTTCAAGTAAAATAAAATTTGTAATCTATTATCAAGGAAGTCTTCAGTTTGACATATACCCCAAATAGAAGTATATCTCTTCTTAAAACATAATTTTTACCACTCTTGCTCGTTGCATTTTATGAAAACAATGATCTCACTGAAAGAAAAATCACTGTGATGTAGACAGATGTAACATGTATCATTTCTGTGCAGTGCAAAAAATGTTTTTAATTTTTCTCTGTTTAGGTCCTGAGGAGCCTATGTTATGCTTTTTTGAGTATTATGCGCCCCTCAGTGCACCTCCTCTGCGGGATAGAGTGCTGCTATGCACTAGAAAAAAAAAGTCTACAGCATCAGGACTTCTATCTCTCCCTCCGTTTACTGCATCAGTCGCTGCCTGATATGGGCCATTCTTTTAAATGAGTGCAGAGTTGTTGACAACATGGTGCAGAGCAGTGTCAAACTGACCTATTGCCACAGGATAGAGAGGTCGACCAATCAGAGCAGACTGGGCCAATGTGGGGAAGTGGCAGGTGTGCTAACAGAGCCTCTCAGTGAATATGAGAATACAGGTGGACCTGGGGTACTCAGAAGGGAAAATCTAGACAGTTTTTTGAACATGTGTGCTTGTAAACATGCATCAAAATGGAAAGGTGAACCCAAGTCAAGGAAAATTATAAATAATTTAATTGTAACTTCTTTTGAAGTGTATAGGTAATGACAGAGACGCACCTTTTTTATTACCTGATTTTTTCTTTTAGGATCTGGAACATTCTTCATTTGGATCAATAAAATACAACCACTTTCAATGTAACAATAAGAATTTAATGATTTCTCCATCACTTTGAGCAAAAAAAAAACTGCACTTTAATGGACCACTCAAATGTTAACAGCAACTTAAGCCAAGATTAGTGAGTAAACCTTTAATGACTTGAGTGATATTTAATATAACAGAGTGTATTCCATGGAAACTATAATTGCTGATAATTCCACTTTTCCTACCCCCCAGTGATTTGTGTGGCACATAATGATGACATAACGAGGCTGATTTAAGTGAAAATAATTTCAGGTCACTCCCAGTTTCAAAGTCTAAAGAACATGTCTGTACAGGCCAGGATGGCTTTTAAAGTGTCTGAAGGAGGCCTCAGAAATGCAGCGCTGCATCCTGGGAGTTGCGTGACATTTGGCTCACTGGAGTCGGAGACAGAAACAGAGAGGGTGAAGTCTTCTAATCCTTTGGAGGTTCAGATAAGTGGGACTGCCCTCTTTGTGGTTTCCCCTCTCAAGGCTCAGATCTGATAGAGGTTTGTGTTTCTAATCCCGCCTGTGTGCGAAGAAACACTCAAACTTTCCATCAGATGTTGTGTTTTTAAAGTTCCTCTGGGTTGTTTGGGTTCATGCCTACAGGACGTGAGGATACACATGTGTGTGATTTTCTTTCTCCTTGCAGATCTATTTCGGTGTTGTTTTTGTGGGCCACCTAAGAACAATCCTCAGGGTCTATTTTTGGGGGTGTAGAGGGCTTGTTAGAGCGGCTGCAGGACATTGCATAAGTGTTTGATGACCTCTCACTTCTATAATTAACAAGGATAAATACTCAGACGATCCGTCAGTTTTCAATCATGGGTCAAATTTATGCAAATGCAATCCATAAAAATTACTTTAACACTTATCTTAGCATGTTATTGAATAACAAGAGAGGCTGGAAAAATTAAAAATATTAGCATGGCTGTGTACTCTCAGGTGTCCCACAGCTTTATAAGGTGTTAATGTCCTGTTTAAGGATAACGGTCAAGTTTCGGTGGATTAGAGGGGAGGATAGATCTCATGACTTTTTCTAAATCTGCCTCTCAGTCTGAAATCCATGCTGCAACATAAATGTCTTTGCAAACTCAGGACATTCAAGATTTCAAATCTGCCTTACTTGCAGCAGGGGCTGCTGAAGAAATTTATCAAAGACCAGCATGAGATCAGAACCCCATTCAAACTTGCAAAAAAGCCCTGAAAGTCTGAGTTCGCTGATGTCTGATCGCTGCAGTGAATAGCCCCAGGTAATTCACTAAGGCGACAGGGGAGGACTGATGACAGACTGAAATAAAAACAACTGCTGTTGAGGAGAAGCTTCTTTGATTGTAAGGCATCCGGACATCAGAAGTATTGTTTTCACTGCATGTCATCAAAGTTCTGTAGATCATCTGCCCTAAAATGATCACCACTGGGTCTCTCACACAGACAAAGAACCGTTTCGCACTGCTATTGAATACGGAGTTAAAACTCTGCAACTTTCTTTTTCCGGTGTAATCGTGGTGCTTCATGTTCACTTCTATGTGCTGCAATGTTCTCTGACTCTTTTGTCGAGGCTATTGAAATGCATTATAGCAAGAATCATTAGTCACAAGTTAGAATGTAAATTGTGATCATAGCATCAAGCTCTGCTCTGCCCTGCTGCTGCATTATGAACACTGACCTCCGCCACATATTTTTGGCGTTGTGTCTTGCGGACCAATTATGTCTGAAGGGATCAGTCTGCTATTATTTTAGTCTTAGTGTCAGTATTTAAAATAAACTGCACATTAGTTTTAACGCATATTTTTTAAACTTTTGCCCTCTGAAGTTTAAACAAATCGAGGTTATTTCCAGTCATTACTCTTCATGTGTAATGACTGGAAATAAACAGTAAAGTGTGTTTGTCCTCTAACCCAACTCAGTAAGGCAAATTTTAAAGTGAATATTTACTTTGTGTATCATTCACATAGAGTATTTTCTTGACAGGTTTGCTTTTACGGATATCAACATTCATACTGACACTCCTTTACAAATAGTCTTTACTGTTACCATCATCGAAAAATTCCTGTTATTTGGTGAAAACGTTGAAACACAGTGTTTCTAACAGATCCCATGTATCTATTTTATACTACAAGGGAAACAAACATTTTTTTATCAGAAGACTTTGAATATGATGGATGTTAAATGTCAAAGCCCAGCTTTAGTACTTAAGTCTTGTTCTGTTTAGCAGAATCTAAGATTGTTTGTTTATTCTATTTTTCAATAAATTTAACATTCTATCAATCTAACCTTATGCACCTCAGGATAAAGAGATTCTGAGGCTTTTGGGGACTTTTTAGGTGCAAACACAATGACCTGCCATATCTTTTACTAACAGAGAATGGGAGAGAGTGCTAATTACACAAATATGTTGGCATTATTTTGAAGTCGGGGTCCCTTGCCTTTTCATGCCACTCCTCAGTCAAATCACTGCCAACTGGTTTGCTGAACTAGGACAGTGTCAGAACTTGCTAATTAATTTATGATACCGCTTATTTTTCTTTAACTAGACATTAAATTGAATGAATATGTTGCCTGTCTGTGTATATTAGTGTGTGGGGATTGACCTGCAATATTTCTTACCAAAAAAGGGAATTTCTAAAATATATAAGTTAAAGAAAAAATTACAGGCAGTTCTCCTGGCACTATCCAGATTACACGAATACATTGTTAATGCTTTGCTAATGGATAAAATACCAACTTCCTTGTTTAGACAGTGCCATGAGGGTGCTTGCAATTTTTGTTGTTTTGTGAAGCAATGAGATTATATTTTTTTAACTTTTCTGTGATTAATGATAAATTTAGTAGACCATAGCCTGATGTCATTTTTCTCCACAGCTCTGCATTGTGTGATGTGCTGTGTGGGCTTCTCAGCTTAAGTCTGTTTTCCTGGGCAGAATCTGTGCTCTGAGGAGGGTAAAGCTCCTGGCACACACTGGGGGGATCCACCGCTTAGAGGTGACCTGCCCACAATTCACGAGTTTTTGCCCTGCAGGGTTGGCAGATTGCACAGTGCAGAAATACCTGGGATGATCTCCATGCCCACTGCGGTCTGAGAAGGACAAACAACCACATTCGTGTGCAGTTTTTTCAGGGCATGACAAGGAGAGAGGGAACAGCCTGTGATGAAGTGTTTTCAGTCTGTGTGGTGCAACTTTGGAGTGGACAAACTCATATCTTGACATCTCATCTCTGAATTACAATACATGGTATATTTCTTGATATTTTTCCCTCTAAGAAACAAAAAAGTACACTTTAGACAAGACTGTTGTTACAGTTTGAAGTGTGACGTTGTGAACTGCCACCCACAGCTGCCTGTGTCTATGGCTGCTGTTGTTAAACAGATGTTGAAACAAACAAAAGCGCTCATTGAATAGATTCAAATCCAAACAACTATCTGCAAAAACTTTTTGCAAACACAAGTTAATATGGTGAAAAGTTTAACACCCGTAAGATTTAGAGTGGAAATGAATTTTCAAAATAGAAACAGTCTTTGCAGCAGAATTGAAAGAAAATCTTTGCACGTCACAGACATTGCTGCACACAATTGATCGTTTGTTGGCTCACTGATTGGTTTACAGACCAACCAATCAGAATCATAGAACCCCCTCTCAAAGCCGCTGCTGGCGGGTTACCCAGTGTGACAGGTTCTGTGTTTGCAGACCATTTAAATTCATTGTGGTAAAATTTTTATCATAAATTTGTAACTTAAACACATCACAAAGAAAATATACCAACACTCAGAGGTAAGAGATAAAATTTTAGTACCGACAGTATTTGGTGTCTAGCAAAGTTTAGTGGAAGTAAGTCAAGGATTTTGTTAATGTTAATAGCCAGTGTCGTGCACCAGTTTTTCTATTTTTACTGTGTCAAGAGAGTCATTACCATTTTGTCTTTTCTTCTTACATCCTACTATAATTCTGTCTTTATTCTTTCACTGGTGTAAATTTGACATTTACTGGTAATGTTTTTTCCCTTAAAATAAGTGCAGTAATAATCCCCAATATGAAAACATATTGTTGGTGTTTCTAGCCATGAACAATCTTTTTACTGAGCATGAAGCCAGACAAAATGCATTTTCAAATACACAATAAACTTTATTTAGATGAAAAATTGTTCAACCCAGTATTTCTTTTGAGCTTCTATAGAGAAACCCTCAGAACTTGGTGTATGTCCTAGCCCTACTGAAACTGACAGCTGTGAAAGTTCAGTTCCATGTGCAGATCATGTGTGGGTGTGTGTGTGTTTGTGTGATCAGGCTGTAGGTAAGATGAGCCGCCGTGCCCTTGGCCTGTTCTCGCTCGTCCCCTGTAGTGGCATGTGCGCTCAACTGAGGCCAAACCACAGCATGTGACAGCCTCCTGTGTGAAATGTGAGAGCTGTGCAGAGCGGTCATTGAGTAGAGACACACATGTAAAACCAACATTTCACCGTCAGAGGCAGGAGACTGATGGATGCAGCTCCGTTTGCCCTCTTGTGGATAAAGCAAATAGCTGAAGCTAAAATTAGACCAGATTCTTTGATATTCCTTTTTTCATCACACTTCTTATCATTTTCACAGCAGTTAAAAAAACATCTTTACATTTCTTCTCATATAGTGCAAATGTAATGTGAAAGACTTAAACAGACCTTAGTCCAGTTCCTAAATGAAATTATGTCTTAAGAGTCAAATGTCAATTGCCCACATGTAATCCTTGAAGAACTGCCTGCATTTATTTGAGATTACTTTCTGCACTTTTCCATATTCGTGTTTAATAAAGACAGGCAGTTAATAGCAGTGTCTGTTTTTTATATTTTGTCCCAACCTTATTGATTAAAGATAAACAAATAGATTTAGTCTGTTGATTGTCTAGGGTGAGCAATTGGCTGTCAAAAAATTGTTTCTTAAGCACCAAAATGTTATGATAATATGTGAAAATACATCCAGTCCCATGAGTTGAATATTGAAGAATAATTAACACAAACTTGGAACCCCTTATTGGTGACATTAACTTAACCTAAAAGGAAGTATAATTGAGGAATATATTAGTACAGTGGTCCCCCCTCCATCGCGGGGGTTAGATTCCAGACCCACCTGCGATAAAGTGAAAATCAGCAAAGTAGAAATACCCTATTTAAATATACCCTAGGCATGTTTTTATAACTTTTACGGTACTTTTAAAAGAATTTTAAGGTCTCTGAACACACTTTTGAAACAATAGAAATACATTTAAACACATAAAAAGACACTGAGAGAGCAACAGCAATAGAAAACACAAAATATTGTTGAAACAGTATAAAAAATAGGAGTACTGTACTCACGAGCAACGAAGACGACGATGACGCACAGAGACTCGGAAATGATATAGAACAAAGCAAGCATCTCTCCTCCCTGCGAGATGCGAAGCCACATGATACACAACAGCCAATCAGCGGCCAAGAAAGAAATACAGACACTCTGATTGGCTGAATCGGTACGTATGGGCATTATATTGTGACATGCGAGATTTAAACTCATAAACAATGCTGAAGAGTGCTGGGAAATGGCAAAAAATGTATGCGATATCAAAATTAATAGGTCTTACAGAAAAAAACACAAAATACCGGGACTGCAAAAACTGAACCGCAATATCACTTTACTATATTTATCAGTATAGTCCTATTAAGTTTTAAGAGGTATTTCAACATTAGAAACATGCTAAGCCTTTTTGTGACCTTAATTGTAATTCACTGGCAAGGACCAAACCACAAACAGTATGCGTTTGAACATTTAATGAAAGTTTAGGAGTATGTAGAATGAGAGTGTTGAATATGTGAAGTGTGATCTGCTGTGAGTTAGGCTGGTCTGTAAGGACATCGTGAGGCAGAGGGAGGCTCAGGATGGGGGTTGCGTCACAGGCGCAATGTTCCTGCCCAAGCTGATCTCAACTCTCAAAAAGAGTCAAACTTAAATGGAGGTCAGTTGAGAATGAGCTGACACACATCGTTAAAGTTGTTTGTGAGTAATGTGTGATAAACTTGAGATGTCCCACGTTTAAGGATCTGACGAGACCACAAGTTGATCATTTTACTTCTCTGCAAGAGAATTTGAGGTGTATATTGTGATGTCAGATAGTCCAAGATGATGGAAAGGATTACAGATAGATGAAGCCAGGGGCAGATTCAAAACATCTGAGGAGCGCAAGAGGGCTAATGGGAATGTGGACTCTAAAGTTAAATCTGTCAGAAGAGATAAAAAGCCTGAACAATTAGAGTAAACATGGAGGCTGAGTAGATCAGAGGTGAGAGGCAGGAGCTTGTAGCTTATAACTTGTTCCTGTTCCCTCAGGCTTTTGATCAACATAATTACACGAGTTTGGGAGACTGAAGTGTGGTAGAGACCTGTGATGAGTTTGGTAAGGAAGTTAATTCCTGCTAGGTAGCTCTGAATGGCTGATGATCTGGATTTGAATGAATGTGAGCGTGTGTAGTGAATCGCAGATGGACAGAAAAGGAAAAGGTGCTAATGCGGAGCGATACGACAGGTAGCAGCTGAAGATTGTCAGGTTCAGCTGAGTGTACTGGATCAAGACTGTGGAGGACTGCCTCCTGGGAGGTAAGGGTGAGGTTCAGTTGCTGAGGAGCTTGTTCAAGATAGAAAATTGCATGATGACAGTAAGTATCTGTCCTTGTTGGGAATCTTGATTCTTGATTTATTATTGGCGTGGTGCAGTGGAGCAGAATTGACCCTGGGTGAGATGAGGCGCCCTGTGCCGGGATGGCCGGTAGGAGCTGAGTGATAGAAGTGTTGTGAAGAGGACCGCTGCCTGTGCCTTCTTCAGTCTTAAGTTCTTGCCAGCAACTTTACGGAAGTTTGAGTTACTGTGTTCAGAGACTTGAATGGAGACGCCTGATTTGCGGTACGTAGACCACGAGGCTCGCACTCCCACCACCGTCTTGTTGTTAAATGGTAAGAATTCTGATTTTCAGAGGACAATTGTTGCCTGGAATGAGCCATGTCTTTGCTTACTCATTGTGGGCCCCTCTATGACTCTGAGCCCTAGACATAGATATCCCCCTACCCCTCTTTTTGGGCAGCCATAATGAAGCTTTTTGTATGTGGTTTGAGTTACATTACTTGTTTCCATGTGACCTCTGACCTCTTGGCAAGTTTTATTGCTGGAAAAAACACACAAGAGTATTTTGACGTATAAAACACACACTTTTTAAAGTAATAGATACATTCAGTGAAAACAACAAAAATACCTGTGACTTTATGCTCTATGTACAACCCTCTGTCTGTCAAAAGATTCTGTAGGAGGGGTTTTTTTAAAGGCAACACATATTCAGGTAAAACAGATGAGATTATAATATCACATCTGACTGTTTTCCTGGGTCTGTCTATCCATCTGTACTGATCATCCCACTTGGGGCTGCTTAGGCTGCAGCCAAACCAAGATCTCACTGGGTGAAAGGTCAAGCACACCCCGGACGGGTCAGCACTCAATCACAGAGATGACGCATGATGGAAAACAACCAGTCACACACTCTGAAAGTTATGGACACTGTTCAGAAATTAAGTCACCGATGAACCCAGTGAGAATGTCTTTTAACACCCCCCACCCCCCACCCAACCACAAGGAAAACACACTGTCTCAGCATATGATGGAAAATCCTGGTTGAAACCCTAAGAAGCCTCTGTCTGTCTATCTTAGCGTGGTCTTTGACTTAATGAGTAGAACTACAGACTGACAATTTTATGCTTTTGCAGGGTCTGCATTAGCCAGGGTGTCAAAGTAGAGCAGAGGGTGAGAAAGCAGTAAGAACCAATATGTTTAGAGATAGCAAAGTTTAATGTGAACCTGAAAGATCAATAACATATATCTATACTTATCTAACCTCCCCTGAGAACAATAAGCTAAAATGAGTGAAATGTAATGACTGTTTCTCTGAGAAAACCCCACATCCTTAAACCCTCATACCTGAAGGGGACAATTTTGTCCCCCTGATGGCGCACTATCACGATTAATTTTGCAGTGGATATGCCTTTTCTCATCATATTTGTAATGGTTGTGCATTTTTTCACTGATATTCAAGTTTCAAACACAAATCCTTTCACACTTTTCTTCACTGTGTGAAAATAATTGTTACACAGAGCCTTAACATTTTTGCCCCCTTTGTAAATACCTTTAAAATGTCATACGTTCATATTTTTATCAACTTTTTCTTCATAAATATTTTGATCCATTTCAGTCCTGATAATAACTATCATGAAATTTCTGGTTGCAAAGCTGACTTGGACTAACGTTTAACTTTTTACATCAAAGACAGAGTGATTTTTTTTTTTTTTTTTTGCTATGCTTATTGATAGTATTTCTGTTATTGTCACTTTACTATCTCTGTATATTGTTTTTAGCCTGCACTTTTATCCTTTTGTCTTGTGACGTGTCTTTGAGTCTCTGAAAAGTGCTGTATAAATAAAATGTGTCATTATTATTATTATTAATTCAACTCTGTGTGTCTGTGTGTGTGTCTGTGTGTGTATGTGTGTACGTTCGGTCAATCTCTCATTGTCCAGTGCTCAATTTATTATAATGAATGTCTATGGGAGCTGTTTCTTAATCTGACCTATCATAAAAACTACAAACCATAAAAACCAATGTTGTTACTAATCACTGACATGTCCAAGGCTGTAATAATCCCATCAAGAAAATTTGACTTTGCACTTAATTTATTGCAATTACTTCAATTTAATTGTATTTTTTTTTTTAACAGAAATTGGTGATGTCATCCAATACACTGGCATTTAAGGGGTACATATTTTGAAAATAACTGAATACTTGATGGTTATGATCAGGGCTGAAGTTGATCAAAGGGTTAATGAGGAAAGAAGATTTAAAAAATTATAACATTTGATGCTCTTCGGGCATTTTAACGGGGACAAAAATGTCCCCTTCTCCGAAATTAAGGAGTTTCTGGTATCAGGTATGAGGGTTAAGAAATGATTTTTTTTTTTCCCCAGTTTTGGTATTATTAAAGCTCATGTGAATATTTTTCTAGTTGGTAATAAAACATACTGAAGTGAAAACTGCTATTAAACTTCCAAACTGGGCTGCTCAATTTTGTGGAAATCTTAATCGCCATTATTTTGGTTGAGATTGCACATTTATTTAGATCTGTGTATCACAGGCATTTGTTGGCATTGAACTCTCTTAAGATGTTTATTCTCTGAACACTTCAACAATGAAGGGAAAAAATAAATGTACATAAATAATACTATGTAAAACTGAGGAATAAAGAAGGACAAATCAACCATGCTTTTCAGTAATTGTTTAATCTCTGGTTTCTTGTTTAGGTAACTGAAGGGAAGTAGATGAAATTGAAACCCAAAGAATTGCCCCCCTTTACAACAAAACTGAGCGAGACCATCGGAATAAAGATAAACCCTCTCTAAAGACTTATTTCAGTTCCTATACTTAAAGCTTTGCGGTAGCTGTCACAGGTGATAAATGTCATGTTGCAGAATTTCCTCTGATTCAGCAAAGAGTAATGATTTAAATTTTTAAAGTACAGCTTTGGTGAGTTTTAAAAGCCCATTGGCCATTTTCTAAGAGTATCATCTTCTTGAAGTCGGCTTCAGCTGCTCTCATTTATAAACTTATGTTACATGTTTCTGCCACGGCTGCAGGCCCAATAGGGGGAGTCTTGTGAGTTTCCCATTTCTTAGCAGTGGTGAAATCTTAGAAAAAAAATGACCACCAACAGTTCATTCAATTGGGCCTCACAGTGTAATTATGTGGATTAAATGGAAGTGTTGTCCCCACTGTTGTGTTTTTAGTCTAATTGTTATTGTGGTGATGAACATACAAGTTCTCATGAGAGGTAGATTAAAAACTGTGTTTTCCTGGAGTGGGTGGGGAGTGATGTGTTTCTAATTTGTGTTGTTGAAACCCCCAGACACGCTGGCATTTTTTATCTTGTACTGGAGTTCCTTGAACAGACAGGTTGGCAGGCTGATTACAAACAGCACATCAGTTCATGGAGGTTGTCGTGAGATTGACTCTTGTGTTGGTTTTTTCCTCAGCTGCCCTACCTGCTGCTGAACTCCACAGGGACGGACCAAAAGACTCGCATGCACCCTGTGTTTTTTGGAGAAAGCATTGAAGTCAACCCCAAACCAGAGCAGGAGATCAAGTAAGAAAATGTCACATAATATGTATATTTTGTGTCATCAATCATATTCTGTGAACACAGAACCCTAGTGGTCAGTGTTAAGATTTAGCAGATCATTGGGCATTAATAGCACCCACCCTGGAATCACTGTTTTAAATCTTTCTTGTTGCAAATTAACTCACTGTGTGTTTAGGACCAAATTAACCTGCATCTCCTGTGGCTATCATACTTACTTTTGACAAACATTGATCAACCCCGTTCAAAAAATAATAAGCCACATACCATGGCCCTATAGCTCAGAGTCTTAGCTTAAAAATCCTGATCTCAAAAAATCACGCCTGAAGTTATGAGAGGTTAACATAGGCTAGAGCAGCAGTTCTCAACTCTTTTGCCCTAGAGACGCTTCTTTGAACCTCAGAAGATTCTGCCCACACAGGGACCCAAACTGAAAAACCAGATAAATCTTATTCAAGATTAACATCAATTTTAATGGTATAAATTGGTAAATGAAATCTGGATCACATGTACTTGTCAATAGACCTATGAAGAAAGTACTGTATCTAGTAAGAGTGTGAATATTGTTTAAGGGAAGGATTTATGTGAATCTAGTTTTGACAATCTCAAAGCTGACAGAGCCTCATGCCCCCCTTAGATCTTTGGCGTTACCCCTAAGGGACCCAGACCATACGCAGAGAGCCAAAGGGCTAAAGGTTCAGGAGCAGTACAGTTTACTGTAAAGTTAACTTGACCACTTTTAAAAATCTCAGATATAATCTCAGAGATTTAGAAAATTCAAATCCATCCAAGTTTAACATCTTTCAAAGTGTTCAACAATGGCTGCCCTCAATCTATATGCAGTAAGACCTCGATATACTTAATACTCAGTATCAAAGAATATTATGTTTTTTGAATCAATCCAAGTACAACATATACAATAAAAGAGGAGTGAGCTGAAAATGGAGCCCTGTGGAACTTGATTTATGTATGAAGGTCTCTAACGATCTCCCTCCCTCCCCTTTCCAGGTGCAACTCAGAGGTCAAGTATGACTCCGACAAGCATTACCGGGACCAGGTCTACTGCGCCCCTGTTCCCACTGCAACTTCCTTCAGCGAGACGGTGGTGGCAGTGCGAGACTGCACCTGGAGGAGCTACAAGTCACAGGTGTACCTGGAGCCACGACAGAAGCCCATCAGCTACAGGAGCACCACCATCATCTACCCCAAACATGCCAAAAACACTTACCGCACCACCCTCAACTACAACGCCACAGGGTCCCGCCGCTGGTTCGTTTCCACGGTGCAGCTGGAGTCCAGTGAGGACACAAGCCCCTGTATCATCTACACAGAGGACCTGTAGACTTCCTGGTCTTTGTCCTCGATTTGTTTGTGGAGGACGATGAACTTTGAAGGTTGGAATTTAAAGGGAAGTACAGCAAGAGACACCGGGAATCTTTGTTTCCTGTGCCGTGGAGGAAACTCTGGGAAACATTTTGTGATTCTTCATCTATAGCGTATTTAGACTCTCTTCTGATTCAGTCTTTAAAAGGGGAGGTGGTCCTCCGGCTGTTTAAGAATGGTTAATGTCTTATTTAATACAAGAGCTGACATGTTGGTGGTCTTTGCTCTCCTTCAAATGTGAGAGTGAGAGAATAAACAGGAAGTCAGGATGGTTTGTGTTGTGGATTTAAGATGAGTCACACCAATGCAAGCTTTCTTATGTGGCTTTATTGCACTTGTTTTCAAAATATCAATATTTCTCTCAGTGGACTCGATGTGGCAGGGGGTTATTTCAGTGCTGCATATCATAAAATTGGACCAAAGATAGTAGGGAAGGATAATGTTTTTGGAACAACTTTACATGGGACAGAAAACTATAATCAAGCATTTCACAAAGCTACAATACACATTTTCATTTATTCACAGAATAGATACAAGAATGAAGACATTTCTTTATCCAAAGAGTGGTGAGAGTGCAGTGAATGACTAAGAAATGAAAAAAGTTAAAGCTTTAACAAATGTGGTTAAATCTTTACTGTTTAAGGTACAAGACCTGAAAATAGTCCTTAAAACAATCAGTGTCGGCAGATGAGCCGAATTTCTACGGTGGCCCTAAATGGACAAATGGAACCGCAGTCTACAAGCTCACTGTCCATCACAAGTCAAACAGCTTCTGGAAATATATATTTTTTCAGTAATGTTAAATAATAAACCCAATTTGAGAACAGTGTTGGTTTAACACTAGATCTATCAAGGTGATCATTTTGACCTTTGAACTTGGTGGACAACATCAAAGCTATAGGGAGCAGAGAGTCTGAAGTAGAACTTTCTTTACTTGTTACGCTGTCTACAGTGTACGTTTTTTGCCCATTTATCTGATTTTTTTTGTCTCTTCTCAATTAGGCATACCACATTTGTCCAGTCATTTAAAAAATGGCATTACACACTCAAAGATATTTTATTACTATTATTTATACATGGGGGTCACATAAACTGTTTTGACCATTTTGGGGAAAATGCATTATAAACATGTTCATGTTGAGTTTTAATATTAATTGAAATACTTATTTTCCAGGTAATTGTATTTAAGGTTGAAGGAATAATACTTTTCTTAATTCTTAAAAAAGAAAATTTGAGAGTAGAACAATCGATCCATCATGACTTATTGCATAATTTTAACAGTGGATCCAGTCAGCTCAACAAACAAATATACATGCTCATGAGAAATTCCCCCTGAGGTTGATCATTAACTTCATCATTGACTGATGGGTCAAAGTGCCCAATTTGGTACATCCAGAAGTAACACAATTCTGGTAATTTGATTTTACATGCCAGTTAAAGGGGAAATGTTTAATTAGAAAGGCTTTTGGTCTGGTTTCTGCAGTTGTAAAAGGCACTCAGAGCAATAATCACTGACACCTGGGAAAGAAACATTACTGTTGTGATTATTCATATATTTAAAAAAAAACAAGTACATGTGCTTTTTTGGGCTTAATGGGTTCAGCACCAGATCGTTCAGTTGTTGATTGAAATCATAGACATTTTATTTCAGGGTCATTATTTGGTTTGTTTGTATGACAGTCAGTTTCAACATGCTTTAGTACCAGGTGGCAGACCTTCATTTAAAACACAAAAGTATTCAAAAATTGACAACTATCAGAAAATGTTTTCTTTTCTTTCTTTTTGTTGCTGTTGCAGTGGTCTTTACTTGTATTCTCAACAATGAGATGTGGAGAAAAAAAAGCACTTCCAGCTACAAATGTCCGGGTGGCTTGATGCTACAAGTAGCTTCAGTAAATTCATAATATGGTCATTGTTGATCAAGTTACACCAGCTATTTGATAATTCATTAAAAATATGGATGAGGCAGACTGGTTATTAGTTTTAAATAATGATTTAGTAAATTAAACAGCACAAATAAAGGAAAATATTAGAGAATCAAAGTCATCACAGTCTAAATTTGAAGCATTTTCCTCCACAAATAAGCAGAAAATGGATGCTATTTAGCATAACTACTGTATTAGTCTCTGTTTATGTGCTTTACTCATTGGCTTTATTCTTTTTATTGTTGTCTTTGCAAGTAAAACAAAAGTCACATGGGGCTAGCATTTATGACAATTTAACCAACTATGCTAAGCTAGCTTACGTTATTTGAAGGTATTAAGCCTCATTTGTGGTATTTTGTAGAAATCTTTTAAAATAATTGTTTTAAGTTATATATATAGCCTATCATATCATGAGCCAGTGTTAGCTTTGTTGTTGATTCTGTCTGTTTAGGTAAAACCTATCAACTTTAAAGTAACCTGACTTAAAGTAACACTACCCTTATAATGTTGTAGCATTAAATCACAAATAGCTGGTGTAACTGCCTGTTTCATGCTGATTTTAGGTACAAGTCGTATCAAGTGGTTTTTGATCCAATGAATGACCCAAAAATGACAGCAGGGAAAACAGATTTCTCTGCAAAAGATGTACAATAGATTTTTACCAAGCAGTTTTAAGGGTTTTTATTGTGTCTGTTTTATATTTACTTGTTGGGTACTTCATTGGGAACTACTGTGACATTCAATCTTTGATAGAGACAACTAACCCATAGTCAGGCCCTGCTCTGCTTCATAAGTGCCACTAGATTAGACACGAAACCTCTTTGGGCTCCTTTATATACAAAACAATTGACAATACCTTAACTTTAATTCATATTTAACTACTTTCATTTGTAGTAACATGGCCTCAGCTAAAGAATAAAGACTGAGATACAATTAAGTGGATGAGGATATATCAAAATCTGTAAAAACTTGGTTAAATTGTTTTAAATATCGATTCCTGATGCTAGTAATGTCAGCTAACATTAGCTGTTCATCTGTGTCACATCAACAAAGAGCTAGTTTTTTTAAAATCAGGCAAATAAGATGAATTTCAAATTCTGTTATGCCTTAATAGACCAACTTTTATAGTAAGTTACAAGCTGATGTAAGCTCAAGTTAGCTAATGTAGCGTCAACAATACATAATGCTTACCTGACTAGCAAGGCAGGGTGACAATAAAGTAAAATTTTTGCCATTTGACAATACAAGAACAGCAAAGACCCAATTCAAACTAGTTTATGGCATGGATATGATTTGCGTCAGTTGCTTATCAATTCAGGTCAGGTCAGATCGATCAGGATTTAGTGCACATGCCGGATTGGCACTTTGCCATCATTCCTAACGACTTGTCTGCATCACCTGCAATGTTAGCCCTACTTCATTCATAGAGGTTTGTGATGAAGTTTAAGGGTGCAAGGGTGCAAAACCTACACTCTGAGGCTACGCAGGCAAGGGACGCCAACCCCTTTCAGTTGCGTTACCAACTGCATTTTTTTCACTTAATTCTGCGTGCCTTAAAAAACGACATCATTCTTTAAGAAGCCGTCAGCACCTACAACAATAGAGGATTTGAGGAGTGATGACGGAGGACAGGAGACCATGAAATTTGACGTAGTGTTACACAAAATAAAGCTAACAGCAAAATGCACAATGTTTATGGCTGTGTGATTTGAAGCAAGGGCGGAAACACCAGCAACATGCTGTAACATTTTTAAACACAACAGAGCATCAGATATCAGGAGTGTGTATGTTTGATACTGGGGACAGAGAAAATCTGTGTAGGCTTTTTCCACACAGAGTATCCTCGAGAATCCATGACAGAATTGATTTTTAAAAAATGTATCGATAAGCAGAATCAAGAATAGCATTGGTATCAATACATTTTTTGTAGCTGACCTTCAGTTTAGGAAACAGAGTAAAAAATACTCTCTGAATACAGTGTGGATTTCCTGAACCGCTCTTTCAGACACCCCAGAGCAAAACCTTTGACCATGCCAGAGGAACCAAATTGGGGCCTGTGCTCACAGGCAGCGTCTTTATGCTGAAAGAGCACACTTTTAATTCAAAATGTTTTTCAATGTCGTCAGCACCCTGGGCAGGGAAATGCCCAGAGCATCTAATGATCTTTGTCGCTGTGCTTTCAGCAGGAAAAATGACCTTTGTGGACAAAAGTCCTTAAGGTCACTGTGGCATACTGGAAAGACTTGGCCCTGGGCAAAAGTTTGTTTTACTGGTAGTATCCCAACAACAGTTACTATGAAAGGGGGGACTCTTAATTGGTGGGTCACTAGACCAATCACAGAGCTAACAAGGGTCACTTATACAACATAGGAGAGAAGTTCATAGCATTAAACTTTACATCTGTACCTAATGAGGCGTTTGGTGATATTCGGTATGTATGCAATAAATAAGATTATTGATCAAGGCAAATACTGAAACTTTGGACTTTACCTCAGATTGTCTTAGATATGAGTTTTATTTCATTAAAAATGTATTTCTTGATTCAGCTGAGGTCTTGAGCTTTCATTGTCGTTGATTTTGTAGATTTAAACAGTCGGCGGTTCAGTGTGAGGGTTGGAGACATGGAGGGCACAAAACTGAGGTGATACATCAGGACTGCATGATGGACATGTGGTTTAGAGAAGGTACAGTAAGTGAATAAAGAGCAAGACAAGAAGGAGAAAATATATATCAGCTCTTAAAAAGGAAAAAACAAATAAGAGGAATGGATTCTGAAGATGGTTTTTATACTAAGTGAGGATTTTGTTGAGGTCTGAAGAGTTTGTTATGTGTTGATGGTCTGTGGATGTTATTGAGAGGTGGAAGAATGTCAGTGGGTGTTTGTTACATATGATGTTGAGGTTTCTTGTGAGATATTTTTTGGTGTTTCTGAACACTTGATTTTGTAACTGTAAAATATTTTCCTGTTGTATATGTGGCATCGAGGCACTTCATAATTCTCTTTATATTTTTGTACGTCAATCATTGCTCCTGTTCTGATCCAAGGAAATAATTTTAAAAGATGTATATCCTCATTGAATAAAAAAGAATTCCCAAACCCTAACTCAGCTGTTCTTGGTGTCTTTGTTGCCTCATTTTGATTGCAGGACATTTTATTTTCCTACTTAGCTGAGGTTTATTTTTTCAAACCCAAAAAGAGGGGGAGAGGAAACTCTCCAGACGTGTTCCTGTTATTTAATCCAACG
This sequence comes from Cetoscarus ocellatus, assembly GCA_037902135.1. Taxonomy (NCBI): domain Eukaryota; kingdom Metazoa; phylum Chordata; class Actinopteri; order Labriformes; family Labridae; genus Cetoscarus; species Cetoscarus ocellatus. The sequence goes on from JBAMNC010000426.1 coordinate 145,432, forward strand.
CCAAGTTAGGATTTATGAAAATACAGTCCAGGAGGCTCTCGCAGGGATCTGGAAAAACAAGTGCTCCACCATCGAAACATCTGATTAGTTTGCTGTTTAAGAGTCTGACCAAACTGTTTCCATTATACCAAACAACATCGAACTAAGACGCTTTAATAGCCAATGGAAACACTCAGAGGCACATCCATACATTTTATGTTTCCAAGTATTTCTGTGATATGTTGTAATTCCCAGGTGTTTTCTGAAGATCAGAACTTATTCATGATGTTTCCTTTGAGACAGGGGTCACCAACCCTTTTTAGACAGAGCTAACCAAAAGAAGTAAAAAGAAGAGTTTGACTACATGTTTCTGAGCAGTATAAATTGGTCTAGTTTATCTTAAAAAATAAGAATCTAATAAGGCCATTTTAAAACAAAGTTTACCTAGTAGCTAATATCAAGAGGTTGGGGGTTGGGGACGGGTCCCTTCCTGTCAAGGGGCAAGGCTTGACAAAGGGTCACATGGAGATTTGGATGTTTTGTTGTGTGGTAGTGAGAGAGTGGCGCCAACTGCTGGAAAATAGAACTAATTATAAATCTGAGGCCTGCCATGCAAATCAGAGGGATACTATCAGACATTATATGTTTTCTACTGTACCGGCCTCATGATCAAAAATCAAAATTACAATGAGTTAAAAAGCGTTGTTTTGGGCCTGAATGGTAAGTGTGTTTTTTATTTATAAACATTTTTCAGGCCTATTTTATATGATTGAGTTGACATTCTAAAATTTGTTAAAACATTGGATTATTGTTGTAAAATAACCTTAAAAAGGGTATGTCCACAAAAAGGACAAATGGGGACTTAGGGTTAAAAAGCAGGGGTCATCAACTACATTCTAAATTATGTTTTCTTAACAAAAGTTATGGGGGCCGGGATTAAAAACAAATTGAAACAACATAAATATTACAGTATGATTAACAACCTGTGTTACTTATTTTTTTCTTAATTGTAAGTAATTCTTAGCTTTTAGTGGTGATATCAGTCCCTATCACCCACACTACTTCCAGCCAAATGGTGCAATTGACCCCGCCCTCCAATGCTATGGACCAATCACGTGTCCAGCAGCCACTCAATAAACTCAGACATGCATGTTGTAGACTTCCATTGAAAAGCATAAAAAACTTTGGCTCCACTGCGTTTTTATTGATATTTATACAGTTTTGGCTTGGGACACGTAACACTTATATGAGATATCCCGAGAGGCTGGAGAGTATAGTGGACTTTACTCTGTTCCCTAAACCTCACATAAACACAACAAACTGTATTCTTTGGATTAAAACTCAACGTAAAGATCAACACGGATGTCCACATGTTCTGTTCCAGGGCAGGATAGTGTTAGCAAAGTCGGCTGTAAAATTACAATATACAAAATTACATATTTTGTTTAACCTGGTAAACACACATCATCACGAAGTAAACTTTGCTTTGTAGCTTTACCTCTAGTAAGCTCATTGCTGCTCATGTTATGATCAGTTTCACCCTTGTTACATTAGGTCATCATTTCTTTTTAATGAATTTAAGTATAACTATCATTTAATTATCTAACATTGGAACCAAGAGGAGTCAAAGATTGTAGTTTAAAGTAAATCCAAGGGAATACCACTGACATATATGTTACAAAGACAGGCAAAGGCTGACTAACACTTAAACTAACGCTAGTACTAAAGCTAATAATTACGCTATTTATTCAGAGCAAATCTGCCTTTTAGAATTTAAAGTTGGTTAATTTGGCCTGACACAACAGTAATGTCTGTGGTTTATACATTTTCTATGTTTAAGCAATTCCTCCATGGAGGGCCCTGTGAGAAGTGCTCCACACACTCCAAGCCACAAGGACTGGGGCCAAAGTAATTTGTAAAGGTTCATTAAAGTAAAAAATACACACATACATCTCACCCCGCTGTGCATGAACAGTTCTGATGTTTGATGTTGTTGTCCGAAAAAGTGATTTATCTCTCTTGCACTGAGGTCTGTAAACTCTCACCTCTAACTTGGTCTTGTTAATCTTTATTTCTGCCTTCAAATACTGAATATATCCTTCCTTCATAGTGAAGACCCTCTTGATAGCCTCTGTGTGAAATAAGGTCCTTCTGTTCCCCAAAATCCTGTGTAGTTTCCTTTGATAGTTTTTGGACTTTGACAGCTGCCATTGTTCTTTCCTGCAGCCTGATGCTTGTCTGTGTTGACAGGGAGGGGCTTCACGATAGGCCAATTCAGATATTTTGACTACGTCTTCCTGGGGCCGTCTTATTTTCCTCACTGAATTTAATCCCAATATACCTGTTTCTCTAATTAGAAATCAGCTAACATTGGCAGACAGGTGGATTTCTGTAAAATAGCTGAAACACAAAGCCCAGCCTGATACAACTGTTTCAGTGGATGGGTTAATAGGGACCGACAACAAAAAGACATCCTTAGAACTACAAAAAATTCTCAGCACATTTCTCTGATTTCAGTAATATTTCAGGGGCCGAATAAGAAGCTGTGAGGTTCGCCAATTGATAATAAATGGCTCTACAGATGACTGTAGTCCTTTAAAGTGTTTCTACACCATGATGGGACATTGAATTTGTTAGCAGCCTTTGATTGTTCTTAATTTACCCACACTGCAAAGCTGTGCCTCACCTACTTTTAATTTACTGCTCTTGCTCATGAGTGGTATGTAAGGATGGGGTCATACCGACAGTTTGACCTTCATTCAAGCTCATCAGAGCAGATTTATTGATTGGCAACAGCTGAACCAGGTTTGCTTTGTGGGTGGATGCAGTAAGACCTGGGGAAAAGTTTGTTCTTTTGCATGTCTTCATTGTCGAGCTGTACTGTGTGACGCATGCCAAGGAAAAGTCCTCTGAAGAATCATCTGTCAAACACACTCACACTGAAATGTGATCATACTGCCCCCTGGTGGAGCTAAGCTCATGTTACTTCCCCTGCAGGACAAATTCAATCAATTTTAATACAAACACAAACACAGTGATGAATAAGAAGACTCAGAGGCCATGAATGGCAATAAGCTTTTTATTTAAACATTAAGGCAGTGTCTTTTTTTGTTTTCATTTTTACACTGCTATCCACAAAGCTTGCTGGTGGGCATGTAGAATTTAACAATGTGAATATTTCTTTTTTTTTTATTTAATTGTAATACCAACCTTGAAGCAAGCCACATAAATATTTACATCTCTTCAGTTTTTATATACAATCCTTGCTATTATACAGTGGGTTATAATAAAAAAAAAATCATTATGCACAAAAAAATGGTTGAACAATGTTTACTGTTATGTCAATCCCACCCTCACCCCGACCCCTTTACCCTCCCTTCCCACCCATGTTTGGACAGTCCAGGGATTGCGTCAGAAATCAACGTTATGAGCGACTGGTTTTCGATTTGTGACATGGCTGAAATGAAAACAAACTGTACGCACAAAAATGAAAGGATGCATGTTAAAATTGGTTTCAGTATACTTTTAAAAATAATGTATTGGTCTGTTAGGGAGCAGCTGGATATGGCTTAGTCTGTTTTTACTGTCACATTCTTACATTTCATCAGTGGATAAATGATAAAACAAGCAGACAGAGAGAAATGGACAAATCTGGCTGTACTTTTGATCAACAAAAAAAGTCTTAAAGGGTAAAAAGTCAGACTGAAAACTGTGTTCATTGATGGGTGTGATAAAGGAGGAAGTGGAGGTAGTCCTATAACAGTCATGTTTGGGCTGTGACAAAACAAAATACAGATGACACAGATTAATCTGTCTTAGACATTTAACAGTCTCAACCATCATGTTAGACTTTTTAGTCAAACAACAGAGTAATTTGCGACGTTAACAAAGAGGAGGATGTTAAAAACACTGCAGATATTTTTGAGAACATGTAAAATTATAACACGGAAAACTGACAACCTTTAATTCATTCCCTTAACCTTAAAAAAATAGACATGATGAAAAATGTCTCACACTTGAGTGGACATTTGTATAATGCAGGCCCTGGTTAGCGGTTACTCTGATAGTTTTGAGGATATATTTTTACAGTGAAAAGATTAAAAGCTGGGCTGGGATGGACAAAACACATGAAGAATAATATGTGTGTAAAAACTCCTAAAAAGAGGACGTTTAACTTGCTTATTTGTTTCGGATTTCCCTGCATGGACAGTTTTCTCCCTGTCTTGTGGGGCTTAAAAAAAGAAAAGTTGTGCGTCACTTGATAACTTCAGTTCTGTATATGTAAAATAAATGGCACTTAACACTAGGAATATCTCATAACTGTACAAAAACCTGCCTGGATGGGGAGCCGGGTCTCTGCTCCTTCTTTAGGCAGTAAGAGTTAAAGTCAGACCGTCACAACAGCTCCCAGGTGGGATTCTGGTGGACCAGCTGAAGCCGATGTCGCCTTGGACTAATAAAGGTTATAGGAAGATGGCTTTTTTAATGTCACCTCTTTAATGTGAGCAAACTCCGAGTGATTCTGCGGAGTCTGTAAGCAGCTTTTAGGTTGGTGTGCACCTGCTTGAAGCGGCTGAGTCATCACTAAAATGTGATTGTCGCTTTGAGAGTGGGAGCGATGAAAAAGACCAAAAATGAACAGATTTCTAAAGGAAACCCCCATGGTGAGATCTAGAGAGGGTACGCACGTGACGTCACAGAGGGTTTGAAGGAGAGGAATTCCAGCGGCAGAACAGAAAGCACAAAGTGGTGACAGGAATACATAAGTAAGCAGAGAGAATCTTAATGGGGCAAATGTAGATCCTCAGCTGATGTTAGCTGTTCACTTCAATGTTTACACTGACATTATGAGTATAAAATCAGAAGGCACAGCAGCACTTAAGCCTCAGTGCAGCCAGATCACAATTAATAGATGCAATTAAAGTCCTGTTCATCTTATCCACTTCTGTATTAACCTTCAATAAATGAGGATCAAGTAAATGAACAATTCACAATATGATAAGACTTCTGAGGACAACCAATGATGTTTTTGTCTGACCAGGTTATTTCAGGTATTAACCCGACAGGCTTTGGTAAAATCCTGAATACTTTTGGGAACCAGAGAACAAAAATTCGAACTCACTTCTGCATTTTTGGACTCATTCCTCGACCACTTCATTAGAAGCGGTAAAAAAGGATGGTAGCACAAACTTAAGGACTGTTTGAATGAGAGGATTGAAGCCTGGAGTTGTGTCCTGTATTCAGACCCCTCAGAGGGGCAAGTCTGCGCAGAAAATCGTTTAGTGTGCGACCAGCTTTATCATATATTGGAAGAAAGCCTGGATACGCCTCAGTTGATCTTATTTCAAAAGCATGCAGTATCATAAAGCTATTTCAATCAGTCTATGTTAATGTGACTACGTTTGTCTTGTGGTTTTCTGAGCACAACTTTGCAGCTCTGATAATTTTCCGTAGTAGATGAGCTGGTTATCTTTTCTGCCAGCGGGTAAACAACAGGGAATAATTACTGAAAACTCAGCACTTTTCAGCTGAACTGATGTGTTTTCCTGCTTCTTTCTTCTTAATCCTGTCATTAGTCTGGGCTTTCTTTTAACAGCTGGAACTGCTAGCCTTGCGTACACTTTGTGACATCAGTACTTACTCTCTGTTCTTGAGTCCACTTTCCACTAATCCCAGGAAACACAGAATCTTAAAAATGCCATTGTGAACAGACTGACGACTAAGTGCTTAATATCCAAAAACTGTTTGAACGAACACAGACATGGTTAATATAAAAACAGTGAGAAAGTGTCACTTGTTTCAGTGCCATCCATCTGGCAAATCATCCCCCCCCCCCCCCAACATGGATGCCTGATTCAACAGGCCTTGACTGTCCCTCAGGACCCCCCCCCCCCCCCCTTATAACTGACATCAGCATGAACAGCATGTTTACCCTGTAAACCAATGATATGACCCTCCCCGCATTACAATCTCTGCCCCCGTCTCTTCCCCCCAAAAAAGATACATCATTGCAGATAATAGACAACAAATGACACCATCAAAAGTTCACCATCAAAATGTACGACAGATCTCAGCTCACGTTCCAAACACAGGACTGGACTGAATTCAAAAGAAAGAACCAAAATAAGGAAAACAGGATGCTGATTCTCCTCTCTTCCCCTCGCTCGTGTTCTTGTAGTGGTCACAGTGCGCAGAACGCTGTGTCCACTGTAAGGAAACATGAGAGTGTCCCGCTGTTGCTGGTCAGATCTGCGCTCCAAATCTGCCACTGAAGCAGCCGTTGTCTTGTCATGATCAGACCAATGAGTCTCCTCCTCGATAAGTGTTAGCACATCAGAGTGCGACACCCAGAAAGTGCAGGTCCATGTGTCTTTATTGATAAGGCCAGTGAGGAAAAAGTAGTAAAGTTAAAAAAAAAAAAAAAAAAAAGAAGTGATTTGTCCTTTTGATTTGTCCTGGAGTGAATGCATAAGTGCTAACACACACAACGGAGCAGCAGTGTTCCAGCTCGATGTTTGCTGACATGATCCTTGCTTGATGTCTGATGGAAGAAATATGGAGAGGAATGGTGCACAGAGGTTTACAGGTGCCAGGAGGTGTGTGTGTGTCTGTGAGTGAGTGTGTGGCTGCAGCAGCACAGAGTGGGTCGACTGTTGGTGGGTCCTGTGTTGCGGTGGATTTCCGGGTCACTCGCTGTCAGACAACGTTTCATACTGAGACATGAGCAGAGGTTTAGGCTCCTCCTCCCAGCTCCGGCCCTGTCCTGGCGCTAAAGCAGGACCCTGACCCCCCTGCTGCCCAGAGGAGGGGGATGGGGCCGACACTGTGCCGCTGGGGAAACGCATTATCAGCGGATTACAGGGAAAGGGGGTCGGAGTGGAACCTGCAGAGAACAGAGCAAGAGCAAAGTTAGGGACCCTGATTTATCAATCTGGCAGATTTTGAAGTGAAATCATCGCAGACCAGCTCTCAAGCTCCCGATTCATGATATGTGCGTATCTGACCGATCCCAGCGGACCAGTGACGGTGTGTCGATAAATGCAGGTGCTAAAAACAAACGCAGCTCTTAATACTCAACGTTAAGTCCAGCATTTAGGATGTGGAGGTGCGTGTGGTACAAAGAGAGGAAACTTCTCTGAGCTGGAGGCTACCACCATCACAGGAGAAGAAGAAAAGAATGAAGTATTGTTGGGTCATCTAAAAAGGGAGATGAATGGGACTCAGATGTCTGCACATGGAATTCCTGGAATTCTGTTTTTGTTTGATCAGACTCTTTAATTAGATTAATTAGCAGTTATAGCTTTGCTCAGCTTTTAAAGTCCAATTAAATAACAAACATGTTCTGTTTACTTTTTACTTTAAAGTCTTCACTTTTTAATGTGTCTGAGGGCTTTTCAGACGAAGCAGCATGTAGGGACGTTTACAGTAACTTAACACAATCGTCTGAACTTAGAAGCGAGAAGAAGGATGAGAGGAACACACTTCAGACCAGGAAAAACATGATCAGAACTTTGTTAACAGAGGCTTGCAAAAATAAAAAGTCTTTGAATTGATAAACTTGTGTGATAAACACAGACAGTGGCTTTAACAAGCATCTTTCTCTGCTCGGGTGAAACACCTCTGGCTTTAGGAGGACCAGGGTCGTAGTTTAATAACTTAATCAATATCAAAAGTAACAAAATGGACACACACATCCCTAGCAGCCTGTATGTCCAAGCTGACTGTACACAAAGGCTGACATGATCCAAAAACAATGACATGAAAAAGGCAGTAGTCTTCAGCATGAACGCATCGTCAGATATTGCTCTTTGACACCTTACAGGCTCATAGTTAGAAGTCAGTTGACCATTTCATGAATACCAAAACATTTCTTCCTTAATTAATTAGACCGCTGATATGATGCATATTAATCAATATGTTTGGATGCGTTTTATGTGTTTTTTTATTGTTTTTTTTTTATCTAATTGTTTTTATAGTACTTTATTATTTGATTTGAATTCTTAGTTTTTATTATTGCATTTTCATTTTATTCTGTAATTCTGTGACTGTTTTGTATTTATGTATGAATTTTTAAAAACATTTGTTTTCTTAATTATTTTCCTATCACTCTTACCGGGGTCTCCAAGCTGCAAATTGCTCTTAAATGTCTTGGACAAACCTTGCTGTGCCAGTTGCTAAAGGCAGTCTCTCACATGACATAACAATACTTTGAATTTCATTTACATTTGTATTTTATGCCATAGGAAAAATATAAATAAGGGTGTAAAATAAAATTATATAAAACAATGACAATGATTAGTTGAGCCCAAAGCCAAGACAAACGTGGACTGAATTCATATTTCAAATGCAGGCCAAACTTTCGTCAAAGTAAGCCAGGCTCTGATTATAAAGATACATACACAACATTTATGCCTGTGATTGAAGAGTCCTGAGCATAGAGCTGTCAAGCATGTATTTATCCGACATCTTATTCTGACAAAAACCTATCCAAAAATCCCAGAGATGTTGAGACATCTTTGAGAAGATGTTTTATCTGCCACATTCACTTTGAGTCAGCAGCTTAAGGTTGCTTTTCACTTTTGGCACAACTAAGCCAGGCTTGTACTATTGCCTTTTTATCCTCAACAGGATGTTGAAAACTCTGGTCATTTTCTGACTGGGCACAATCGTTTCAGCTGGGAGCTTTGCAAGATGGGTATGCCTGAAGAAAAACATGGAATCTGACTAATCCAGCTGCTCTGTGAAGTTATCCTAGAACCGCATCACTGTGTCAACAAAAACAAAAACGTTAAAAAAAAGAAACAGAACAAAAAAAACTTTCATACCGGTGGATGAAGGACGATCCTCCCACACACGGTTGGTGAGAGGAGTTCGTCTGTTGCAGTCTCCTTCAGAGTGAACAGAGGACACAGAGGATGGTCTCTCCCCTCCTGACAGCCCGGGTCCTGGAGATTTGGTCTTCCGTCCATTTGAGCGCCCGCTGCCTTTTGAGGACTTTGCCCCACCTGCAAGAAAAGGAGGCGAGGAGGTGAAAAAGAGCGATTAGAAAAAACAAGCAAAAACAAAGTTGGACAAGATCGACTGATCAAGGAACTGAAGAACGTTGTTGAAGTTTTGCGCCAAACTTTGACAAAATCAGAGTGCCTTAAAAGGATTTTATAAAGATCTTTCCCAAATGTCATAGTTGATAAATAAAAGATGCACTAAAATAGGACTGTGCATGTAAAATGTCATTATGTGAAGAAAAAAATGAAAAGATAGGTGTCTAATGATGTCTTACCTTGTGAGAACGAGTCTTCCCCTCGACCATCAGACATGTTAGATGACACATTGGGGCTCATTATGTTCGCAGGGTTGGATGGAGGATGTTCCTCAGACTGATCATCGTACTTGCCCATTAAGGCTTTTCTTATGATGGCCTCCAGACCGATGGAGTTCCCAGGAGTCTCTGGAGTCGGATGGCTGCGAACACTTACAGGTCCTATGAAGGGAAACATTCAAAAAGTTAAGAGTGAAACAGCTTACATTAGGTGCAGTTATCAACAGAGGGAATCATGGGATCAGAAAGAAAGTAAAGGAAGAGACAAAAAAGAAACCAAAAAACTGATTTTACCCGTAGACTTTTCTTAAACTAAACAACTCCTCTACAACTCATCAGGTACTCATTTCAAACCTGAGTGCCTTTGAATAGCAGCACAGCTCAATTGTAGTTTTTGACACTTTAAAAGGTGAAGGTTTAACACACTCTAAAAAGAAAACTTTAGTAAGAATTGTTTACACTGCAAAATTCACAGTTTTTCATTTGACACTGCTGCTGCTTAGGTTAGACTGCAATGTAACTTTTTTTCCTGTGTATTTGCAGTCTTTTTCCTACCCTTTCATGCTGATAATTAATAAGGAACATTTTAGTGCCAGATTGATATTAATATCTCTTATTTGCAGTATTTTCAAAGGTAAATTATATACTGATCTTTAATTTTTCTTAGAAGTAAACTAATTTTACACAGAGTTGCTGCACACTTTAAAAAGTCTAAAAGACCTTTTGAAGACCTAGCATACAGAAAATCAATACACCATCAATTTCCCCTCCAAGCATTTCCAGTAAATGGTATCTTGACATCGTATTTCCTTGAATGTGCAGTTCTCCATCTTCTCTTTTTCTATGATGCTTTGTAAAAATATGGACATAATATGAAACTTCCCCATGGTATATTTTCTGCTTTACAAGCAGCAGCATTAACTGTATGTACTAATGACAAGACAGCACATCTATGATCAAGTGATCGGAAAGGTCTAAGGACCCAAGACTTTTTGGGACATTCTTACGATCTGCAGGAACCTTGTTTAAAACGATGACAGAAACTTTCACAACAAACATTCCATAACAAACATCCCTTTTCTGTCTTCACTTAAAGAACAATTATCGTGAACAAAAAAAATACAGAAAAAAAACTTAGAAAATGCTAATCAAACAAAGTTTGAGAAAAAACTACACTTTTGGCCCAAAATGTCACACTCTGCGCTGACCTCTCTTTGGGGAGATGTCACATTATGCAACATTATCACTGTTCTTTATGGGTTGAGAGGACGTTGCTAAACTACTGCTGTTTTAAGCGTTGCTAAACTGTTACATGCAAACACAAACAAAAAGCTGCTGACTTTTTGAAGACCCAATTTTATCTTTTTGTGACAATGTTGACTGATGACCTATAACTGCTTGGGTCTTTGGTTGCCATGATTACAACAGATGTTGAAACCAACAAGAGTACTTACAAAACTTTTCAATTACAGGATTTGATAAAGGTGATCAGATATGTCTCAAACTGAAATATAGAAAAATAACTTCTTATCCGGTATGCCTACGATAACCAGTTAACAAAGCAGCGAATCAAACCATGACACCAGTCAGACGTGTGGTTGGAACTCCACGTCACTGGCATCGTTTTGAGGTGATAAACAACGTTAAGTTACGTGTTAATGCATTTGTGTGGACAGGATTACTTTTGAAATCAAAGGAAGAAAACCTCAGTGTTCAAAAATACATGTCTAAGTGTGAACATAGCCTGAATCTACCGTATGGGGTTAGACTATATTTGGGTATCTTTCCTTTTCCCACTCAAAAATGCACAACTAACAGCTCACTGTGCCACACCCAAAACTGAACTGTGCTGCTTGCTGGAAAAACATCCTTGCCATCCATCTCAGGCACATCTGGCTCAACTTTGGATGAACTTTAGTTAAAACTTTTATCACTTTTTCAAACAATATTTAATAACAGCACCACTCAACTGGTCTATTCTCAACATCTCCTTGTCCTCAAAAAGAAATGATGACCCAAATTTCTAAAATTCTTCAAAACCCAAATTATGCGATGAAAAAAATGTAAAAGTTTAGATCTTGGATGGGAAAAAACACTGGTGCAACATGCATGCACCATTTTTAATGAACTCCACTTCCTTGTAATAACAAGGAAAATTGTTTCAAGAGATACTGATAAAGTCACATGTTAACCCAGATAAACAAGATGAATGAATCCAGATCCTTCAAAACAACCAAAGTGTATTCATAACCAAGAAAAGTAAAATATATGGATGTATATCTGCTCTGAGCCTCGATACCCCAACACTTTGGCCACTTCTTTTTTCACTGGGCTTGCACTCAACCCACTGAAAACAGCTCTTTTATCCACTTCTGGATCCTAAACTACCACTAAAAAAACTCTATTTTTAGGACATATTTAAAGAAACAGCTTGAAATGTTTCCTGAAATCATAATGACACAGAGACAAAAAACTGCAGCTAATATCAAGCGTATAAGAAACAAATTAAAACTACACTTTCAGCAAATAAAAACGAATCAAACTAAAACATAGCTTTGGAAGTCAATAGATACTAATTTGAAATTGAAAAAAGTCCAAAACTAGAGAAAAATGAAGAGCTGTCACATTTTCACTCAAAAAAACCCCCCAAAAAACTAATTTTAAATAAATGACCCATGAAAAACTCTTTTCTCAATATAAAAGGAAAAGATAGATTACCTGCAGTTGTAGATGCCGGCATGTTGAAGATCTCTGTTCCAGGCTGACCTGCATCTGAAAATGGGAGAAGAGTGTCAAAATCCTCTCTCTTTATTCATTCTTTCCTGAAAATGTTGACTCATTCTTGTTGTTTATTGGTCAGACTTACTGAAATCCCCCTCGTTTCCCACCACAGTCATCTTCTTGATCATCTCCTGTTTCTTTGACTTCACAATTGCTGACGTGTTCTCTGTTAACTTGCTGAAGAAAGCAGGAGGCTGAGAGGCGTTGGGAGGTGAGCGAGAGCCCATCCTAACAGAGAAGGAGAGCTAAATTAACACTTACAGTCCTACAAAGGCCTTAGAGGGGATATTCACTAAATTTACTGAACACATCGTGGACGATCTAATACCAAATGTTAGGAAAAAACCTCATGACTTAAGTTAAGAGGTGGAGAATTGTACATAGTTGCAAAATTTAGGACAGGATCTTTCCCCCACCCCTGAGGACGTGATACAGCACATCCTGTCCAGGAATAGAGTCTGAGGTTTAGCAGGTGAAACGGGACACATGCACCCTCTTAAGTTAATACAAGCAATAAAAACCTATATGCGGGGATCTAGAATTGTGCATGGCAATGTGAGCTGCTACTTACCCTTGATCCCCCTGCTCATTTGGGTAGGAGGCCCCACCCTGGGCTTCAGGCTCAGAGTTTGCTCCAGCAGGAGACACCGGCTCTATGCCATCATTGGAGACACTGACAGGGGATGACTTGGACTGAGGAGGAGACCTGCATGGAAAGATAAACACATCCACAGAATAAATCTGAGGGTGTACACAAATACAATTTTTGACAGTCAAATCAGGTCAGATTTGGATGTTAGGATTAAAACTTTGAATATCTGATCCTTGTTTTTCCAATTCAGTGCCACAGAAAACACCTTTGTCAGTCTCAGGGACTACCAAACAGCTGCTGTCCTTGAGACATAAAAACATTTCCTGCTGAAATATTACTAAACTTTAAAATCTCTTCACACTATCTTGGTCCACTGCTGAGCTGAAGTCATCTTCTGAGGTAACACATATCTTTGAATTTAGCTTATTCATTCACTTTTTTTTGTTTCAGTCTGAATTTAGAACATTTTGTTCTAAGGGTTGACTTTGTTAATATCAACCTATATACAACCTATGATGTTTTCACTCGACTGTAAATAAAACTCAAATGGAAATGGGAGGGGTAAAACGCTCCCCCTTCTGTGCTGGCTTCAGAGGTAGTAACAGGGTGATACAAGGGCAAGACGGGATCTTTAGCAATGAAGTTCAGCCCCATTTGTGTATATCCAACTTTATAAGTGACATACCCTCTCCATGTTTAGACACTGTGCTCTATAAAGCATCCACAGCACCCTAAGGCATCATAAATTGGGACACCAATATCACACTGTTACAGTGTTACAGTGTGATATTATGATTTCAGGAAAGACTTGTCTATCCACTTCTCCTGGGGTCATTTAAATGTTTGTTTGTTTTAATGTTAATTTGGAAGGGACATTGCACAGTTATGAACATCAGTATATAATACAAAGGTAAATATGCCGGAGTTAGCATGACTGCTAAATTGTATCCGTAGTCCCTTATCAAGGCTGTGTGTCACAGCATTTTGTCAAGTGATGAAAAAACATGGAGAAAGAATAGGGTCTTATCAGTTCAGTCTTTCTTGGCCCATGTGGTTGCAAGCACAAACTTTGTCCTTATCTACTTTGTTCCATGGTTGAAATCCACAGAATGGGCACAGCACAGTGTTGACAGACAGGTTTCAGTGCGGGGTTTACTCTAAATAGTCAGAAATCCCTTTAAAACATCTTAGACAGATGTAAAATATGCAGAAAAACTGTGATAAAAGGATGTATACATGAACAATAAAAGTTTCAGAATCAGTTTGCTAACATGACTGACACAACCTGAAGTTGTTTTTTCTGCAAATGCAGCAACTTTGGACCAGTGCACAAAGACTTTAAAGTTATGAAGAGGCCATGTTTTGCAACCAGGCTCTTGCATAAAGCTAAAAGTTAAAACAATACTGAATTCAAGACAATCACTTTTCACTGTGCATTTCAAAAAGGAGCTCAACCAGCACTACAGCTAAAGACATACACATTAATTCTGCAAGGACGTGATATTTGTGTCATTTAATGCAGTGAAACAGCTTTGGAAGAGCATGAGAGAGCATGACAGCGTGTGATTCACAAACACAAAGGCAAACACACACACTCACAGCTCTACTGTCTCACGCCGAGTCCTCTTGCTCCCCCCTGACAACAGTACACCTCTGACACTACCTCTGGAGACCAAGCAAATTTGGGGTCAACTTGTTCCCACCCATTCTGCCTCAAAATAGGGTTGAAATATCACTGGGTTATAAATATCACGGCTTGAAATAGCAACATTAATGGAGCTCAATAGTGAACACCTTCAAATAATCAGCTGCAGCGATCCTCCTCAACAATACAGGCCATTTTAAGAGGAGAGACTACTGAAAAAAATAAAGCAAACTGCAAAGGTCACCTGTGAAAAAACTCAAAGAATGCTGGGAGAAAGACCTTTATCATTCTTTTGGCAGGTAGCACAATCTGACCATCATTAGCAAGCAATGTGCATGTATTCCACAAACCTGTTACGTCGGATTGAAAGTGTCAAATGTCCATGGGACAATTTTCATTAGTCCATCTGGGCAACACCCCATCAATGGCTGTTTGGAGAGTACAGAGCCTTATAAAAATGGCTTGCAGTTGCCTCTCCCTTTTTGTGCAACTCAGCTATACCCATAGCAACTGCCTCTTTCTCCTCAAAGGAAGATGGCTGTATCTGTCATGATTTGATCAGGAACAAGTATCAGCATAATGTTTGGCACAACAGACTCCCAGATGACAGACACAGAATCTGTCCAATCCAGCAGCTTTGCAAGGTTAATATTCCAGGAGAGAAAATTAAAGCCTGATTCTTCTGGACTGAACATGGATCACATAAACCTTTCATCGTTAACACCAGTAACATCAGCAGAAGAAGGCGTAAAGCACATTAAGCGGACGGCACTCCCTCCATGTATTTAACTGATATTTTTGTTTTTACAGAACAGTCATGTCTGATTGATTCCTACCTGTCTCTGTTTCGTTCTCCGCCGAGGCCATCCATGTATCGTGGCCCTGAAGCAGACTCCTGTGAGGGGGGTGGGGGCTGGGAGGCACTGGGTGGACGGGTTAGGTCCAGGACAGGAGAGCCATGGTAACTCTGCTGCTGCTGCTGACTCTGCCTGGTGTAGTCTTTTGTTATCACCTCCTGTTGAGACAACACAATTAGATCATTAAACACTTCATATACGACAGTCAGGAGAGGATATAAATGCCATACTAATGTGATGTTCTTTTTTTTTCTTATACATACACTGATGTGCTGTGCCAGGGTGACCACCCTCTGGCTGCCTTTTACACAGGGGGACGGGGGCTGCTGGCCCGGAGACAGTCTCTCCTCAGATGGAGGACGGTACAGAACATGTGGCTCCATCTTCTGCTGAGCTGAGAGTCAAATCCAAAGAGACACACATTCATCCACACACACAGACAAACAACGTCCACACAAGGGTAAACGTTAGATTGTTTTTCATTCAAAACCAGATATGTTACTATGGAAACATGCAGAATTCAGCGATGTTTGTCCATCCATCAGGACTCATGGTGGATGTGAAATTTTCACTTTTCATGTGGTATCTGCACATGAAAGCCAACAGGGGATGATTTGCTAAAGAAATATGCTGTGACGTTATTTATTTATTTTTTTAAAATAAAAACACATTTACCCTTTAAATACACTTTGAGTACAGCCCTAGCAACCATAACACTAACCAGAAGTGATGCTAATATTAGAAAAGGAGTTGTTTCATTTCTTCAGGAATGAAGAGGTTGCCAAATCTCTCATATTCTGATGACATATAAAGCACCGAACTGATTTTATTTCCCTACATTCAAAGTTATTGCCAGTAGGCACATTACAAATGCAGTAATTGAATGCTATGTAAAGCTGTTTTCCCCCTCAGGGTTCAATTATGTCAAGGTTTGTGTTTGAATGGAATTAACATTTTAGTTTTATGATATGCAGCCATTAACTGTATTTTCTAACTTTGAAAGAATAAATTCTCACATCTGGTCTTACATTTGTGGAGAATAGTATAAGAAAGCAAAAAGATGCAGACCTACAACAACTGATAAAGAAAGTTAATATTCATTTTACACAACAGAATGTACAACATGTGTCTCTTAAAAATGCATCTCTCCCAAACCTACTCAAATTAGCATGTCTACATAGAAATGAAAAGAACCGATTCTGGTTGAAAATTGATTTAAAAAAATACTTAAGGTACTGGTATTATTTTTCCTTCTTCTTAACAAGTCAATGCCTTTTGAGTTCTGTATGCTCTGCAAAGGTCACGCTCTTATTCAGAGGCAGTCAGCACAAATACAACAAAGAACTTACAGAATAAACATGGCTGTGAGACAGAAGCGGCCAAAAGTGTGGCTTAGCTTTACACAGTTTAGCTGTGGCACCACCAAGCAGTCCAGTTCAGTTCAGCTCAGTATGGTTTAGTCAAAGGTGTTTCCACTGTCAAATATAAGGGAAGCTGACCACACAGGGTGGAACTAAAACGGTTCGGTCTGTTGATCAGTCGCAAGAATCGTCACTTCCTGTGTAGCAGCAGCTTAAACGAAAACAAAATACCACACCATGTTTCAAACAGCTGTGGATCAGAGTAAGTAACTTTTCTGCTACTTTTTCTCTAAAGACTGTCCACAAAAAAAAAAAAAAAGATCTGTGGAGTAGTTTGGAGATGCACACCTTCCGTGTCCCTGCACAGAGGGTACAGCTGGCAGGAAATGCAAGCAAAATCAGGGCTTACTGCTCCAAACCATACTCAACTGTACTAAACCAAACCAGACCACTCAGTGGAAACGCAGCTCCTGTAGCCAACTTCGCAATGTCCTGAGTCTGTGTTTTAAGCACGGGAGAAAACACCAGCAACTTGCTGAAACACTTGTTGACACAGAACAGCATTTATCACTAGTAGTGTCATGTTTTTGAAGTTGATGACCCTAAGAACCTGCATAGACTTGCTTATTTTCATAAAAACAGATCTGCAGGTATTTATAAAGTTGGGCAGAAAGGATGTGGCATTGTTATCAATGAAACCTTACAAATTCCCATCCCTATCTGTACATGGATCAAATCGAGTCTAACCTAGAGTCTAAGGATTTTCAACACAAGTACACCTTACTTCATCTAATGAGGAACTACCGGGGTAATCACCTGACAAGTAATTAAAGAAAGCTGAGCTGCCTGACATTTTGCTCCAGGAGTGTCATTACCCAAACAGCAGTGTTGAGCAAGTTACTCAGAAACTGCAAGTCATTTTACTTAATACTCTATTTAAAAGTAACAGGAGTACTTTGATAATTACTTTCTATTAAATATAACTAGATGATTTACTTTTCAATAACACATTAATTTTCCTCTTCAAAAAGTAAGCTACAACAGGTTTAAAACAAAGTTTACAATGGACAACAATTTCATTTGCACCTTTCCCTGCTGAGTATACACTCACTGGCCTCTTTATTAGGTACACCATTTTAAATGCTTGTTTACATTATAAGCTACCAGTATTGGGTTCTGCCAAACACATGGCAGTAACTTAATGCACTGATGCAGTGAAGACGACCTGCTGAAGATCAAAGTGAACATCAGAAGCTGGAGGGGAGGTGGTTTAAGTAACTCTGAAAGTGGTGTGGTTTTTGGTGCCAGACGGGCAGGTCTGAGTATTTCAGAAACTGCTGATCTGCTTAGATTTTCATGCACAACCATCCCTGTGTCGTACAAAGAGTGTTCTGAAAAAGAGAAATTATACTATGAACTGCATTTCCATCATGACCATGGTATGCAGAAGACCATCTCTGAACACATAACATGTCAAATCTTGGAGCAGATGGGCTACAGCAGCAGAAGACCACACTGGGTGCCACTTGTGTCAGCTGAAACAGGAAATAAAGGCCACAATTTGCACATGCTCATCAAAATTACACAACAGAAGACTGGAAAAGATTGCCTGACTCAGACTTTGGCTGTGACATTCAGATATTAGGGTTAGAGTTTGTATTCACTGTCAAGGCTGTTAGTGGTGGTGTACTTGTGTGTGGGATATTTTCTTTGGTACAAACTGAGCGCCGTTCAAACGCCCCAGACAACATGAGTAAAGTTGCTGCACTTTATCACCACTTTGTGAGTACAGTGTTCCCAGCCTCTGATGTTACCTCCTGCAGGATAGCTTGCCATGTCACAAAACTCAAATAATCTCGAACATGGCAACAAGTTTACTGCACTGCAGAGACCTCCACAGCCACCAGATTCTCAATTCAATAGAGCATCTTTGGGGTGTGGTGATATGGGAGATTCACATCACAGATGTGCAGCAGACCCATGACGCTATCATGTCAATATGGACCAAAATTTTTTAGGAATGTTTCCAGCACCTTTTGAATCCATCCCACAAAGAACTAAGGCAGTTCTGAAAGCAAAAGTTGGTCCAGACCAATACAAGCAAGGTGAACCTTAAAAAGTGGCTGGTGAGTGCATGTCGAGAGTGAACTGAGATCCAACTGCTTGATCAGGGTGTGTCATTGTTAACATGCATTTTAAACATTCATTTATAGTGTGGCTAACACAACATCTTACTTCTTTCAGCATGTATACTTTGTTTTTAATAAAACACAAATAAGTTCACTAATTCAAAGACCAACCTTAACATGGTAAAAGCATAGAAAACAACTTTATGGTCTCTGGTTTATTTCTGGAGCTGTATATATAACTAGGCCATGAATTTAAAAAAAATCTTTAACACAAGCCATCAATACGTTTTCTCTAGTTTACGTTTGGTGGAGCCTATGGGCCTATTTTGAGGAGTTTCCCCCGAGCGTAACGTCTCACTATACGTGTCTCTAAACTTGCACTAATGTATTCATCCCAGGAGAGGATCATGACAGTTGAGTGGGGCCGGTATGAATTCTCAGGAGGGGACAGGTCCCCCAGAGGGACAAGACACTGTAGTAACTGTTGTTAGCTAGCAAAAAAAAAAGAGAGTCAGAGTTCAATTCAACAACAGCTGACGGAAATGTTGCCTTTTCTCTTTGTTAGTTAGTGATAGCATGCCGACAGCAAAGTGATGATGTCCTATTAATAACTCTACCTCCTGTCTGCTTTGAAATGCATGCTTCCTGTTGACTCTAACCACAACACTCATCTGGACTCAGCATGCGGCTACCACTTGCCCTGCAGGATTTTAATTTATGCAAATGAGACACTCGGCGCTACAAGCAGAAAACAACAAATTAAATCACATTCCAAATGACGGACAAACTCCCAGAGTCTTGATTGAGAGAGATGTGTGGAGTGTTTGGCATGTGTGAAAACAACAAAAAATAAAACAAAACAATCAGCGGAAATTACAGTGAGCCATAAATAGGAACATGCAGAGATTTTGGGGGGCAGAAGCAGCAGTACCCCTCTCCCCCTGGGATAGCTCAAAGTCTTTTCACGTCCTTTTTCCAACCCTACTCCGGCGCAACACTGGTGCTCTCTGGGACCCCAGGGAGTCAGTTTTGTAGTTGGAAAGCTTTCAACGAAAGGTTCAACCACGGAAACATTAACAAGTTTTCTATTTCTCTTCATTTATGCGGTTAACATACCTGCCAAAGCAGCGCCACAGAGAGATTTAAGCAAATTTATGAGCACGCCATGTCTGATGTTAAGGCAGTATCATTTCACACAGAATGAAAACAATTCGAATGCTGAAATACATTTTTGAAGATCAGATTTTTTTTTGTTTTAAATATGTTGGAGATTCTAATTAAAGTAGGGGTGGGTTCACACACACATTGTTTAAGCTTCATTAGTTATCTCAGCATTACATGTGTAACCGGTTTTTGAGAATTTTCTATTTGAAGCAAGTTGGTAAGAAATACTAAAATAAAAATGAATAAAGATTTAAGTGAGATCAAACTTTTCCATCTTTGGCTATTTTTGCACAGCGAGCCACATTAGATCAACTGCTTTATTCTGGGGTGCATTTTTCAAATTTGTTTGTGTCATTTCTGGCTATCAGTGACTCTTCTGTCTCAAGAATAAAACTTGATATAATATTTAAAGTAAATCAAAAATTGACTTAAGGTGAGGTGTTGTTCAGTATCAATTCACGGTAGAAAAACAGATTGACTTGTGACAAAATATAAGAAAAAGATGACCTCAAGATCATTTACAATAACTATATCAAACTTGAACAATCTAACATAAACATATTTAATTGGATTTATTTCATTTGATAGGGACGTTGCTGTTTCACATAGTTTCAGTACAACACACGAATCCCATGTGCTGCACATCACGTTTAAAGCATTTACTCATTTCCAGCTCTTGTCTCTGGTTAGGTTTTCTGAATGTACAGCTTTACAATTGTGGTGACTCTCCTTGTACACTGTTAAGCACAAATACCTAAGAGAACACCATTTTGGTTTTCATTGGAGGTTTGAATACAGGCAAGTCAGCCTATGAGAACACAGCTGCACTAAAGACTTCAACCAGCCTTAAAATACTTGGGTAAAATAAATTAAATAAACTTTTACGTATGTCAGTGTTTCCTCTAAACGTCAAACGATTTCTGCATTAATAACATATAAACTTAATGATTGGAACTTTGGTTGTAATGATAAACAAAAAATCGAATTTCTAACCCTGGCCAGAATTGACCCTTATATCACACTGAAGATGTCTAATGTGAGCATAAAAAGCATTTGTTTGTTGGATAGTGTATTAACCACCATCATAGCTGACAACAAGCACAAGAGGGGAGAAGATGTTTGAAGAAAAGGCCTAAGAACTGAGTGAGGTTTTGCAACTCTGCAATGTCATTACTGTTCATACTTGTGGACAAATGTCGCCACAAGGCCATGTGTAACTGTTGGCTATGTAATCCCTGAGGAGTTTAAAACTTGTGAATATCAGTTTATCTCTGGTCATCGGTACGGTTTGGGGGACATTTGGTTTAAGGGGTGAAAACTGAAATGTCATACTGTTATACCTTTGAGGAGTTGACTGCAATGGCTGAGTACAGTTT
Source organism: Cetoscarus ocellatus (assembly GCA_037902135.1). Classification (NCBI taxonomy): domain Eukaryota; kingdom Metazoa; phylum Chordata; class Actinopteri; order Labriformes; family Labridae; genus Cetoscarus; species Cetoscarus ocellatus. The sequence continues at coordinate 166,635 of JBAMNC010000426.1, forward strand.
GGACTATGTTAGCCACACTATGGAGCTCTGTGTTGATGTTTTATCCAGATTGACATCCATAAGGTTAAACTAATAACATGAGTAATATTATTCATAATGTAGTAAGTGTACTCGCGCACTAGAACTGCCACAAGTGCCCTTCCCTAGTTTGAAGTAGACTGCCTAATGGGGGGAGGGGTGCCGCATGTTTTATTCAAATCCTCTATAAAAAGAAAATAAAGATAAGCAGCAAAGGATGTTCTGCCTTAATGTCCTGCCAGCTGTACTATCTTGAAAAAGGGCACCTTAAAGGACACCTAGGATCTTCTTCATGGAAAATTTAATGCGTTGAGTTGTTTGCCATTAATATTAGATCAATGTTTCATCAGAACTGCCTCTTTCAATCCAATCTCAGCCAGTCTGGTCTGATTTGAACTGGCTGCAGGTTTTCCAGAGGGCACCCTTGGTGGTCTTTAAGTCGGTAAAAAGAACCAATAATAAAACCGGAATAAAGCAAAAAGTATAGCACTGAAGGAAAAAATGTATATGAATTGGGCTGATTTGATAATGCCAACCACCACAGCGTGCAATAGGCCACAGACTGACGGGGGAGGGTCTGGGTGATGAAAGGGGACCCTGGGATCCAGAGCGTCTTACCATCAGTGTCGCTGCTGGCAACAAGCGAGCCCGTCTCTGGCATCCCCGTTTCACAAGAAATTTGACGCATTATAATTGCGTTTATGAAGTTGGCCGCAGTCATGGTGGTCTTACCGAGTGCTCGGAGCTCTTGTTCCTGAATGGACATCGGTTTGTTTTGAGTCTTTTCCCTACTAGGAGTAGCGCTTTCTCCACGGCCAGGAGCGTTATCCGACTGGGGGGGCAGCAGGTGTTGCGATCGGCCTGAAGGCAGGGGGTAAGGACCTGGGTACATTCCTCCTGGGCTGGGGCTGGACAGCTTGGGGTCAGATTTGCTGGAGGGCCCATGCTGGTCCTGCACATGCTTGGGTAGACCTCTGTTCTTTCCTCCATCGCGACTCTGCTCTTTGGCTACACTTGAGTCCATGGCAGGTGGATAGGCCTCAGGGGGCACACCTGTCCTTTGGAGGTGACTGGGGTAACCTTGGTAGCGGCCTGGCCCAGAGGACATGGACCTGGAGATCAAACAACACACAGCTGGTAAACAAAGAGGCTCTGAACGGTCATCTTGCTGATGGTGAGCTCTGGAAAACATCCCAGTACATCAAAAAAGGACATGACAATTCACTCAACACATTACATGATTTAAAGCCTGGAGCCCCTGTTAAAAATTGAATTTTATTGTTTAGTTTTTTTAAAACTAATGGTATAAAACTTTAAGTGTAAAGGAATATAATTCTGTGATCATATTGTCAGATAAAAAAAAAAATTTAGTCCATGTGAAGTAAAACGGACACTGGTCTCTACTATACTTAACCACATTATTGTCTTAGACCATTAGAAAATTCATCCTAATTTTAAATTGTCTTTTATTTTTGGTGGAGCCACATGGTAGACTTAATGAGACAATGGGGTAATTGCACTGAAACAAAATTGAAGGAATTAGAGCTTCAAGCAGGGTTGCTTTACTCCTCTCAAAATCTAATTTAAAACTTCTTAGGGCCTTCTCTGGACTGAAAGAAACATATATACAATGTTTTTCCCTGCATCAGTACTTTCTCTGGTTTTCTGAAGGACTCAATGGCTTTAATTCTGATCATCTCAAGTTTTTTTAATTATTTTTATTTTGTAAACCAACTCATAATGATTGTATTCCCCTGCCAACCTCTCCATGTATCTTTCATGCCGAGGCCAAATTTCCTTGAATTGTATTTCTCGTTTTCTCGTTTTCTCAACAGCTTATTGTTTGTGAATGTAAGCATATTATAACACTGTTTAAGGTAAAGTAAGTAGCATGACTTATCACTGCAACAAGCAAATGTTTATCTTTGAACACTAACAGGCTTGGGTTAAAAAAATATCCTACAATTTGTCATTCAAAGTTTCTTTTATATAACTAAGATCACGTAAAAGTAAAAGCGACTTCTAAAGTATTTCATTAGCCTTAAATGTAAAATAACTAATTCAACCATAATTTATTCATTTCAGACCTTTAAGGGTCTTCAAGAATCCTGGCTTCATGAATGACTTAAAGGGTTTGGCCTCTGAGCATCATTGGTTACACTGCTCAATCACAGAAACAAGTTTGATCATTACAGGCAACACATTGAGAGAAGTGTGTCCTACTTTTAAGTGGGCGCAGTTTTAGTGCTGAGTAACTAGTCATTAGTCACTGAGCACAATCACAAAGCTTAGATAGGAAATCATAGCTTGATTTTATGTGATTTTAAAACTACATTTAACACAAAGCAGTTTATGTTATCGGTTAATTTGCACAGTGGCTCATAACAGTCCTGTTTTGTAACATGTTATAACTCATATTTTCTTGTTTATTTACAAAAACCCTTAACATACACTTTCTCTAAAATGTTCTTTATGTAAAAAGTAGTTCTTTACAGCTTCAAGGTTTAATGTAACTGACTTAAACACAATTCTGACCTGAATTTGGGGTCGTATGTTATGTTTTGAAGCTTAGTTCAACCATTCATTGTTTGTTGTGCAGTGTACATAGAGATCAACTGCTCCTGACAAGTAGGGTAGATTTCTGACTTTTGACATTTTGGTTATATGACTGCATTCACTCACTCAGTGAGAGCAACTATGAGCTGACACTTCACTTTGTTTTCTTTCTCACTGTCAGAAGTCCCTGACAGCTTGATGGTAACAACAAGCATGCCCATGACTAACCCTCATATTAGAAAATATATGAATGGGCAGCAAAGAATACAGTGATGCCCTCTTTATCTACATTTTTGTAAGGGAATAACAAAACATTTAGAATTGATGCTACACTGCCTACAAAAACTGTTAATGGTTTGTATTTGACTGACTGATGACTAGAAAGTGAAAAACATTTTTAGAGCAAGGCAAAGACTTGAAATAAAAGGGAACGGTTTAAGCTATTAGTTGTTTATTATTTAATGTCTTTATCTGCCACAAAGGCTGATAAATAAATATTTTAACAACCTTACAATCTCAAGCACTTTAGTTTTAGAGAGTGTTTTTTTGAAGGGACTTCTAGGTTTGAGCCTACATTCATAGCACAATGGAAGAGAATCACTTGAACTAAACAAACTGTGTAACTGAAAATCAGCAGCACATCTTCATTTTCATTATTTATTTTGCCACAGAATAATTCTAAGGAACAATTCTAAATAACCTCTCAAGGTGTACCAACATCCCGTACTTAACAGCAGAACCAAATTGGGGTTTACCGAAACACCGATGAGCTGGAGTGTTCGCTGGCAGAGACACTTTTTACACCAGTGTTGTGCAGGACGCTCGGCCTCTGCTGCATGTTCTCCTGGGTGCGCGGGGACACTGGGGAGTGCTGGTGGCTGTACGGCTGAGAAGAGGGTCTCACACCCCCACTACTGCTGCTTGCCAAGCTGTGCTCTGTACCTGAGAAAACCAAATTAATATATTTTACTTCAGCACCTTTACGTAATCAAATTTAGCATTCCTATTTTACTTTCTTGCAAAAATAAAACTAAAACATTATTTACACACCTGGCCTCCAGATGGGGGCATGCTCCACATTTCCTACAGACCCTCCCTTCTCTCTGTCACGCTCTCGGTCTCTGTCTCGTTCTCTGTCTCGGTCTCGTTCCCTCTCTCGCTCCCGGTCTCTCTCCCGTTCTCTTTCCCTATCTCTCTCACGGTCCCGCTCACGTTCCCTCTCTCTCTCCCGGTCTCGTTCGCGCTCTCGATCCCTCTCTCTGTCCCGTTCACGATCTCTTTCCCTCTCACGCTCTGAGGATGAGGATGCTCCTGGCATCTTGTTCATGTGTGAGGACCCCACTGCTCAAAAAAAGGCATGAAAAAGAAAGACTTACAAATACAATAACAATGCAACATGTTTTGGCTCTAGCTGAGTTGCTATGGAGAGATCAATCGTACCTGGTGAGATGGGGGAGGTGGTGTAAGGCCTGCCAGGGAAGGTGGCGCTTCCCCCGGGGATGTAGGTGATGCGGTCCATGGGGGAGCCGGCAGCCCCTGCAGAGGGAGGGACCAGGACAGGTAAGTGTGGCACCTGAGAAAGATCGATGATTCCTAGAGGACAGAAAGAAGGGATGAGTGAAAAAAAAGCTAAGGGCTGGTTCTGTTTTGGTCCCAGAGTTGACTGATCGCAGGTTAAGGTTGGCCTAGAATTGGGCTCCCCTTCAGTTCTCTCACAAATATTTATCAACTCCACAGAAAACAGCCTCTTTGCCATGAGAGACTCAACATTAAGGGTCTGTTTTTAGAAAATATGAGGGAAAACAAAAATGTACCAGTCTATTTGGAATAAATGAAAAATTAACTTGATAATAAAGAAGAAATAGAGTGTCATGGTGGCTCAGCAGGTGAGTGCATATGCCTTAGAGCGAGAAGGTTGCTGGTTCAATTCCCAGGGCCTTTCTGAGTGGAGTTAGCATCTCCCCTTGCCTGCACAGACTTTCTTTTGTCAGTGTGTGCACGAATTATTGTCTGTATCTCTATAATCTCTGCTGTCGAGTTGGCTGGAGACCAGTCCAGGGTGTACCCTGTCTCTCACCAAGTGTCAGCTGAGATAGGCAACAGCCCACAACAATCCAGAAAGGGATGAGCAGTATAGATAATGGATAAAGATGAAATGTGTGACATCCCACTCGCAAGCATTGACCCTGGTAAAAGTAAAAGGTAAATGGTGAGAAGGAATAAAGCCAAATCTAAAGAAGAATCCCTTCAAAGGAGAAAATGCTGCTTGATACTATAAAACACAGCTAAAGTCATTTTTTATGGAACACACTCAGATTAATCACAACAATTACTTTCAAGCAGCTAGAATGCATTTCAAATGCCAGGATTATAAAACCCATTCAAGCACCACTCACACTTGCAAAAACCCCTTAAATTATCCAGACCTCACGTGGTTGAGCCATGTGTGTGAACACAAACAGACAAGTTTTTTCTCAGGCTTCACCCCGGTAATTCCCTTGTGCCCACCCGAGTACTTTTTCTGCGTAAAGTTCGAGTGAGCCTAGTGAGGGCAGGGGTGATGGCGTCCAGCCTGTGCAACCAGTGTGAACCAGGAAAGGGGGGAAACTTGACAGGATGGATAAAAAACACTTGCTGCAATGCCAGAAGTTTATCTGATTGTAAAGTAAGAAACGGAAACTCAAATGTGCACCTGGACATTTGAAAGAGTTGTTTCCACTGCACATCAAAGTTCTGTTAAACATCTGTTAAAAACAGTCACCACCTGGCATCTTACACATCCAAAGAGCCATCTCATGCTGCATACAGGGCAAAACACTGCAGCTTTCCTTTTCCTGTGTAATTGTTGTGCACATCGTGATGCTTCTTCATACTCACTTCTGCATGCTACAATGCTCCTCTTAACTCTTTAACCAATGCTATTGATGTGCTTTTAACATTTATCAATGATGTTAGGTTATAAATTGAGATATAACTTGTTTTTCCACTATCATATTATGAGCACTGTCTTTGGTTATTTTCCCAAACAAATCACTAGGATAAATTAGTTTCATTAACTAAATAGCCAATAGGATTAAGCTAGTGTCTAATTTTTTTTTCAATGAAAATACTTCTGGTACCAAACAATACAAGTCCAAAGAACAAATAAAAAAAGGTTATTTTCTGCCTGAAAAATTATTTGCAATACAGGCCTGCAGCTGACTATAGCTGGGAAGTAATGGCTGAAAAAAATGGACCACAGCATGAAGCCTTATATAATTCAGCTTCAAGTAAGATTTTCTTTTCTTTATCTAGAGTTATTACCAAGCAGTTTTAAACTGTCATTCAGAGACATAAAAGATGACCATAGTCACATATCAACAAAAAAGATCAATGGATTGCTGTTGTATGATTGTACAATTAAACAACAGCAATCCATTGATCTTTATGGATATTATGCATTAGGACTTCTTTATTTACTGCATTTGGATGGAGGGTATCATTCTAAATGCATCCTCATTGTTTTTGTTGGAATATTATGATTGGATGATGACAGTTGAGCTTCAAATGTCAAGTCGAATTAATTTTTAAATCCTTTGCTTGATTGTTGTCAGACGTTCATGTAAATTGGGCTGCTATGGTGATTTGATCTGTAAACATTCTGATGATGTGCGGCATGTGATGTACCTCTGTTAAATAACTTTTTCACATAACTGGACACACAACAAAGTGCCTGCAGGCAGAATGGTACGGGTTTGAAAAAACATAAGTCTAAAACACCTGATGTTGTAGGAGACATTTTCTGATATTAGCTTTATGATGACTTTGATATTAGCTGTTGTAAATAAATAACATGATTACAAAATACAATTGAATTCCATTTGCAGCATGACTCAAGCTATCAATATGAGCAACAATGGCTTTTGTTTTGACAGCCTTTCTTACCACGAGGGGCAGCAGAGTAGGGCAGGGGAAGGGGCTGGTCTCTGGGAGCAAGACCCCTCAGCATGTCTGAGCGCTGTGCAGCCATGGCTGCTGCCGGCCACTGGTGCATCTGCTGAGAGGTGATGTAGTCATTGAGCAGCGTCTGGCGGTTTTCCAGAGCTGCTGTGTCAGAGAAACCACGTATGAGGTAGGGGTAAGGGTGAGGATATGCTGGGTTGGGGGCTAGATGGCGAGGCAGGTAATAGGCCGCTGTGAGTGGAGAGAGGTAAAAGTCTGTCAGTACAAGTCTGTCAATAATATTGGACAAAGAGCATACCAAAATAACTTAGAACTGATGATTAACACCCATATATATATTAATTAATATATATATATATATATATATATATATATATATATATATGTTGTTGTGGAAAAGTCAGACCAGAATAACTATAAAAAACCAGGAAGTCTAGTTTGAAAATTCTCTGACAGCTGTAATAGTAGTAGTCCACCTGGTGTGCGTACTTCAAAACTATCAAATATAAAAAAAAATCCTGCCTCTCTGGAACATATTACAGATGACTTTAGACTTACTTTTGGGCCAAGAATGTTTTAACTTACCGCAGAGCTACACACCTTTAGTTGGAACAGGTCTTGTCATGTCAAAATAGCCATAATAACCAGTGGATAATCTAGGTGTTTCAAAGGGGCAACTGAAATGGTTTGATTTCTACCAGTTAGTTTTGCATGTACCTGGGTCAATGGGGATGCCGCGGGGCAGGGCTGCAGGATCGAAGGCTAACGGGATTTGGCGGTACATGTCTGCTGCCCCGAGACCCTGCAACAAACGCTCATAGGTCTGCTGATCAGGAACACCTGGTAGTGGAGATTTGGTGGCAGCCATTTCTCTTGGGGTTGGTGTGGCTTTGCGTTCTTGGGGTGGATTTTTACTTGAGCCTGGATTAAAAAAGATACAAAAATAACTTGATGGTCCTTTTGAGCTGAAATTACCTTGTTCAGCATCCTTTCAAGCAACTCTGTCACAACAATCCCACCTCAAAACTGTCTTGTACCCACCGTCATGCTGCCTTTGACTAGCTTCCCTGGAAAGCGGGGAGCCTCGATGAGAAGGTCCAGGGTAAGGGGTCCTGAGGCCACCTTTCTCATCATAGCCCACTGGACTGTGATGAGCCTTTCCACCCTGGTCTGATAGAGTGAGGGGAGACGAGCGAGGTATAGGGCTAGCTGTACTGACAACAGCACTGGGCCGCCCTTTGGGTGGGTCTTCGTAGCGTCCTCTCTCTGCTCGCATTTCCAGGTGGGAGGGGGCATTGTGGTATGAGCGTGGTGAGCTGGCGATGATGGAGCGGACGTCGTGACGTTTCCCTGAACCAGGTGCCTCCTGCTTCATAGGTGTTCCCTAAAGAGAGGCACAACAAGAATTAAACCTAGTTAGGACTTAAAAATTTAGCATGAGTGCCGAGGCTGGTGTCTGTCATTAGCTGTGTGTACCTGTGCTATGATGCCATCCTTTCCAGGCTGCCGTAGTTCCTCCCTGGGGATGAGATGGATGGAGCGCCCACCCTCCTTCACCGTGGGCACCATGCCCTCTCTGCCCTTCAAGGGGTCTGAAAGAGAGCCAGGTCCACGAGGCGGGGAGCATTCTCTCTTCATCTGTTTAGCCTCCCTCCTTAGGTAACCATCCTGAGGGTCCAGATGACGAGGTATGCCTGGAAAAAAACAAAAAATATCCTCAGAATGCCACATTTATCACACACTATATCACTTCAGATAGATAGAAGTAAAAGTAAGGAAACATAAGAGTGGCATAAATAAAGATTCTGATAGGATTATATCAACTCAGCTTCATTCAACCCTATCTCTGCAAAGATGAGCCAAGATGGCTATCTGACTCCGCTGCTATCAGACAAACATAAATGTTAACATAGAGTTTTCCTGCCAGCAAGCAAAATCTGGCAATGGGCAGAATCTGTTTATGTAACAAAAAAGTAAGGGAAAAGGAGCAACAGATCTGTTTAGCAAGCATGCAGTGTAATGAAAAAAAACACCATAACGAGAACCTTCAGTAAAAACTGAGAATAAAAACAGATGATGAATTATGCTTAACATTGTTATCCGACAAGCAGATTTGTTTTGTTAAAGGATTGAATTTGCTGCAACATCTTGATAATCTCACAAAGTTCTATCTTGTCGATAATCTGTGAGACTTGTAACCATACTGAATCCAACTATAAACTATGGTCAGTATTGTAAAACCAGCCTGTTCTTCTTGTGCCACAGTGTGCATTTAAGATGCTACTACCCTAATTTATCACTCAGTTAAATAAGAGATATGGCTGTTAAATAATGACACTGTGCTTACAAGGATGAAACCACATGGTTCACAGTCACACAGAGTGCTGTGTGAGAGTTGGGTATTTAAATACAACTGATGCAAGTTTCCAATAAGTGATGTCTTCACTGCAAACTTCTGGTTGAAGTGCACGTGTTGCTGAGGCATCTGAAAATGATTAGTTCAAAAGATGAGCAATGCATTAACATTGCATTTTTGGTACAACAGAACAAAACAGCAGCAGAATCTTTTTGTACATTACACATGAATGAGGAATACTGATAATTTTTTTTAGGAGTGATAACATGCAATGAAACTTGGATCTTCCAATACGATCTGAAGACAAAACAGGGGTCAGTGCATAAAAAAAAAACATTGTCACAGAGAATGAGGAAAGCATGACAAAGCAAGTCCAAATTTAAGGCCATGTTGTTTGTTTTCTTTAACATTAAGGGTATCATTTTGGAGGAGAGGATTCCAGAAGGGTTAGCTTTGAATCAAGACTATTGAAAACAGGTTCTAGAAAAACTGAGAGAAAAAGTCTGAAGAAAGAGACCACAGATTTGTGTCATTTTTCATTGAGACAACACACTAGCTCACACTGCACTTTCAGTAAAGCAGGCCCAAAATCAAATCACAGTGCTCAATCATCCTCCAAATTCATCTAATCTAGCACCGTGTGACCTTTTCCTTTTTTCCTAAGATCAAATCTGTGCCCAAAGGGACACATTTTGGGTCTGTGTCAGAAGTTAAGAAAATAACAAAAGAGCTTAGATCAGCACAGCACTTGGACTGCTATCTCAAATTAATCGCATTACCCGTTTGTCCTCCTCCCCGTTTGTCTTGTCTCGTCGTATTTGTCACTATTTCCCCTTCTTTCACACTGTGGTGTAACACAGCCCTCCCCTTCAGCTCACATCGGGGGTTAAATAAAGTTTGATTTGATGGAGTAGCCTACAGGGAGGGCTGGTGATGGTCACTGGTGGCAGTGAATCATACTTACATATCTCTCACTGCAAAGAAAAAAAATAATGCAGACGGGGGAAAAAAAAAAATAAAATAAGAAAAGAACAACAGAGGTTCTGAGACAACTGTCAAAAGAAGACCTACTGCACTACCATGATCAGACAGCAGTGTGTTGATGCAGAAGGGGAGGAGACTGAAAGAGAATTACACTGAAAAATAATCCTGTTTAATGGCATTTATTTCAGCATTAGTCTTATTTTTAATAGCCATATCTTGTATATTGCATTTTTGGAACAGGCATTAGAGGCCTTAAAACTGATGGAAACCAAAACTGAATTTGTCTTTAAAAAAAAAAAAAAAAAAAAAAAAAAAAAAAGGGCCAACTCTCATGCTTATGTTTCAAATTGAGGTGACATCCCACCTTGTGAGATAGAACCACGGATGTGATGAGCATCCTTATAAGGTGCGTGGTGTGGACTGTCCCTATCATGAGGCATGGCTCGACCAATCAGACCTGAGAGGAAGAAAGGGAAATATATTTTAGAATAATTAAGTGTTCTGCAGGCATATGTAAAATAGCTTTGGATGAAAGTGACAGAGGGTTGGGTTGACTTTTACCTTCACAGTTTGTAGCAGACAGTGAATCCCTCATGGGCAGACCCCGGGAGATTCCTCCCTCCATGACATCGTAAGGACGCTTCAGACCTAGGATTTCCCCAGGCTGCCCAGGACCTCGGCCCTCATCTTTAGGGGTCTGAGAAGCTGAGCCTACAAATAAAGCAAATAGCAGGTAAGCAAAGACTACTAAGCAAAGGCTAACAACAAAAGATCTGAAAATTACTAAATGCTTTTATGGCCTCTTTGGTCGTGCTTTAAAAGGCATTATAGTTCTTGCTGTGTACTTGTTTACTTGTGTTCTGACTTTAAATATGATTATTTTTATTTCTTCAAAACTTTTTAGTCCGACATATTACTGAATTACATGTTTTTTACATATACAGTTAAGTTTTAAATCTATCAGTGAGACTTAATAATCAAAGTCATTCATCTATCTACAGCAGGCATCACCAAATGGCGGACCTCGGTCCGGATCCGGACCGAGTGATGGTTCTGTCCGGACCCGTGACCAATCTCTGATAAATTCACAAGAATAGATTTTAATTGAGCATGTCTTCCGACAGTCGCAAATGATTGTACTTTTAAGAGTTAATTTCTTGTATTCTGAAGATGTTGACTTTTTTTACTGAAAGTGTAGGTCTTCATTTTTTTAGGCTGTGACCTCTCTTATTTAAGAAAAAAGAAGAGAAAAAATATTTAGTCAGCGCTCTTTATTGTTTTCTGAAGATGTTGACTTTTTTACTTGATGTGTAGATGTGTAAATATTGTTGAAACCATAAAAATGTGGACATAGGGGAAGGCTATAAGACACAAACTGGACTTCAGTACGGACCTTTTATTGGTGGAAATTTTATTAACTGGACCTCGGTGACTTTTAATTGAATACCCCTGAGCTACAGCTTTGTGTGCGTATGTTTACCTGTATGCTAACAGCGGGAAAGTACTTGTGTTACATTGCCTGAACTTTTCCTTTCATGCTACATAAATGAAGCCCAACTGATGAATAAATGTAGTCCTTGATAGCCATTATCATATAAAGCTAGCCAATCTGTTGTGCCAGACTGAACTCAAGTCTGACCCCTGGCAGTTCCATCAGATATTCTGCAGTAAATTGGTATACTTACGGTCATATGTGAGAATGTGTCCACTGATGCCCTCATAGACCACTTGGCCTTTGGACAAAGTCTCATCCCGGTCCCTCTCAGCTCGACTGGTGCTCTCCTCTGTGATCAGACGGATTATGGTTCCCTTGTACAGCACATCAGCTGGCGTCCCCTGTGAAGAAGTACATTTCCCAGTTTAGTGTAACTGATTGCTTTACAATGTCAAGTTAAGTAAATAACTCTGTTACCATAAATGTGACCTTCATTAAGTTAAGCACAATCATAAAACCTGACAATCAATAACTGATCTGAAGTGTCCTGAAGAAACAAGCCAAACATACAAACAATTTTATGCATGTATACCAACAATGACAATACAGACTCTCATATGGACTCTTTTTGGATTCTTAAACAGTATGATGCTTCTCTGTGGGCATTGCTTAGCTGGAGGCAAAATTATCCTCCAGACAAATTAGCCAGTGTTTGCCATCAAGTTGTTTTTGGCCCTTGTCAGGTTTCCTTCATTCAATTAAAAATCAAACTGAGGAGTTCTTGAGAACTTAACTACGGATATTATGCTAACTTCTTTGTACTGTAGAACAAATGGCAATTGACACAGGTGTAAATTAATGTTTTTAATTTTGATATATTTGCTAGCATGTCAATTTGATTAGACATGATAGTTTGTTTTCAGACCAGTCTCCCATTGAAAAGGTGTGGAGCATTGTGAAGTGCAAATATGACAATTAAGACCCTGTAGTGTTGAGCAACTGAAGCTGTACATCAAGCAAGAGTAGGCTAGAATTCCACCTACAAAGCCTCAACAATTAGTGTCCTCAGTTCCCAAAGGCTTTTTATATGAATATGATCACGAATAAGAAGAATATTATGAATAAATTATGAATAAATTTAATTACATTGTTAATATATAGCAACACCTATTGAGGATTTTCTTACTTGCAGAGTATTAGAGTTCTTTCTGGGTCAAAAGCATTTCAAGAAACAAAATACAACCAAGAGAGATGACAAAGAAGAAAAGGAATAAACAAACACAGCTGTGAAAAACAAAGTGGTACTCCCAGAGGAAGCGGAGGAGCCACGACTTGGCGACAACTCAGCTTTGTTAAAACCTTGAGTCACATCACTCGTAGCCTGAGCATGAGTAATAGTTCTACGCTGCTTTGGAGTGAGAGCGGAGGTGGAGGGCTGAGTGGGAGACACAAGGGCATGAGATCACATTTCTCTCTCGTCTGTTGACTGCAGCTTTTCCAAGAAGATGTTGCTGATAGTTGGACTGGAGCAGGTTTATATTTACAGGATCAGATGGCACTGACCAAAGCAAAAGCAGCCCTCAGCTACTTCTAACATTGCTGTATTTTGGTGTTTATGGCAAAGGTGATTATGTTTTAACACCCCCACCTTTTCTTTACTAATCTGTCATGTTGGATAACAGCCCCCTCAGTGCTTGTTTTCTCTGTGAGGTGATATTACAGGGGGCATATCAATGACTGGATTTAGCCGCAGACTGGAGAAAATAGATAAAAAAAAAAGAGAGAACAGATGCGGTACAGTGTGTACCTGTTGCCAGGGAAACAGGGCCACTCTGAGCTATGGTTATGTCACAGAAGCAGGGAAATCCAGTTGTTATAGCACTCGTCTCACTTAATGACACCTTTACAGCTTTCCATCATCATAAGTGTGCAAAGCAAACCCCAACAATAAGAATTCTGGTTTGACAGGAAAGGCTTTAAATAAAAGATGGCAGAGTTGTGAAAAAAGAGCTATAATCATCAAAAAAGTCAGGAAATAGGAAAATCAGTGCCATCTGAGTAACAGTCATTGGGGATTTCAGATGAACTTTGACACAGTTTTTCAAAGCGCCAGTTTCAGTTCATCATTTACCTCCATCTCTGTCTATAAGGATTATTTAGCAAACATCTGAATTTGTGACAGAAGAGGAAAATATGTTTTGTGTAAATATTACATTCATTCTAACTGCTGAAGTAATGGGTTGCTGTATTGACAAAAATATCCCTGATTATTTTAATATATTTGGTTTAAAAAATGATTTACCTATTTATGGATAAGGCTGTGCTAAATAAAATCCCTGATTTTTTTTTTACACAAAACCCTATTTCTGGTTTAACTGATTTTGTTTTCCTCTTTACGAAAAAGAGCAACAACTGACACAGATATTACATTAAACAAGTCTTGCCTTAGCCTTGTCAAAATATATCACAAAGCTTAAAATAATTTTCCTATAAGACTTTAAATGCATGCTTAAATGTTGTTTACAAAGGGGCAGGATGAAGTTTGGACACAGGTAGGCTTGTCTACATCGACTTGAATAGCTGCACTACTTTCACAGAACCACAACGAGGGACCGTCCTATCATTATTTAATCTTAGGAAAAAAAGTACAAGCCTAACGGGCATGTACAAAAATTGACAGAGCCTACCATTGTGTAATCAGTGACAATGTTCAGTTTTTAGTTAACTGTCCAATAAAGCCGCAATTTATAAATTGCTGTTGTGCATCTCTTGGAAAGAAATGTGGGGGAGGGTTTTGATTAGATTACCAGGGAGACCAAAATGAGTGATGGAGCAAGTCAAGGGAAAAAAAATAATCTTGATTTTTATTTGGTCAGTCTCTTGCTCGAGGATGTCCCTATCTCCACTCTGGGAACCAATGATTCAAGCACCTTATCTCGATCCAAAAGGCAGCAATGTGACAGCAGTTTTTTCTTTTGTTTGTTTTTTCAGATGGTACAGGCCACATCTCTAGACAACAAAAACAAAACATTGACAATGGTAGACCTGTAACTCAGACCATTGTACCAGCATCCAACAAACCTACCAACAAGATAACACAGGTCCAAGATGTCCTCAAAATATATCTTTGAAGTTTTCTTCCTAAAAATCTTCTTAAATATAGATTTTGACATGCTCATTAACAGGCTGATTCTGAAATCTTCATCAGCTATCTGGCCATGCCCATCTTAACAGGTTGATGTGGCTTTGGCTCTCCTGTACTGGGCTCTAATATTTACTTTGGCTGCTGCACAGACATGCCTGGACATGTCCTTTCCACTTGAGCCTGATGTGAGCCATATAAACACACACATTAATAAATAAACAATCACCAGTGAAGAAAGTGTGTTTAATTTTCATGTAAGATTTATGGAAGTCACTACAACTTAAAAAAACTGAAGATTTTCACAGTGGCACAATTGAGATAAATTAATGCAAATGCCATTAATTTACATATTATGTTTGTTGTAGGCAACTGTTCAGACGTTTGTATGGAATTTATTACATTTGTTGGATTATACCAGTAAAAGCTGTAAGTCTGTTTTATGTGTGTAGGTTGGTTTTATTGGTAGGTTTAGGAGCACAGCTTTGAAAAGAACCAAGAGCTTAGATATCATCTTATCTGCAAAAACAAGTGTCTCCTTAATCTTTACAACTGCTCAATTATAAAAGCTTGTTTCTGTATGGACTTCAAAATTACACCAGGACCTTCAGAGGCTTTCTAAATAAAGAGATAACAGTTTACAGTTGTGTTGTAATGCACTCGTCAGACTTTAGCACTGTCAGCAAGATATTTATGACACACTAACATACCAGGATTGCAGCACACAGAACAGCAATGCCAATTTGCACAAACATATAATCTTGATAAACTGTGATGAAAATGATAGAAGTGAGCCATATTCTTTAGTTTCAACAGCTTCTATCACAAACTACAGACCTACAAACATTTCAAAGTGGAAACAGCAGCCCCTGCACCCCTGGACATTTTCCACTAAAGCCTGGCACACACAAAGATTTCTAAAATCTTGCCCGATTTTGAAACCACTCCACAAGACTCCATATATGAAGACAAATGACAGATTTGATATTTTTTCTTCAAGTGTACAATGTGCAACAGGATAATAACAGCACACCACCCGACTCACTCACCAACAGCTAGGGCCCCAACCCTCATAGCTTGTAATCTCACATGGTCAAACATAACTTAGTGTAAACAAACATAGTGGATAACCTCAAGAGGAACTGAAGCTATATGCTTTTACCTTTCAGTGCAGATGGCTCAACCTGATTCAGTGTCTATAATCAGACTTATCTGTCTTGCCAAGCTCCAATCTACAGTAATTGTGAGCAGCACAAAGCTGGAGGGTCAAATCAGCAACCTTTGGAGCAGGCAGAGATGGAAGCAACAAGCGAGACGACTGCAGGAAATGACTGCTCAGACAGAGATCAGCATTGCTGCTAACAGCTTCAGTAGCAGTTTTATCAGATCTGGACCACAAATTTTGCTATAGAAAGGATGTTTTTACTTCACTTCTGACATGTTTTGCAGAGAGTCTGATGTTTGAAGTAGCTCACGCTCTGTCCTTTAGACTGCGGCAGTGGCGCCTGCCTGCTACATTATCTGATTGGCCCTTAATGAATGTGACTGATTGAATGAATGCCCAATAACCTGTCAGGTGTGCTTTTGAAAGGTTCGGCCCATTCTCAAACACTTTCTATGGGTTCTGTTCCAAATGGACTAGTGAAGTATGGTCCATCTGGTGTGTCAGGTTACAAGAGGTTATCTTCCTATGACATCCTTGGTCGGTGTGATTTTTGACCAGCTCCGCTCCTTATCAGTATGATATATATCACTTACAGCTTACACTGTATAGACAGTCATGTTTTGCAACAAATCAACAAGTTGGCCCTCTGTTTGAGATGTCCATCTAACTTAACGCTTCGCCTTTACTCTGGTTGCCATAACAAGGTTTGCTTCCTACTTCAGCCAGCTTGCTCCCAGATAGGTGAAGTTCACTCCATGTGCCAAAATACAGAGGACATGCTCAGCTGTCTTATTAAAGATGTTTATTGTTCTCAATTTCAAGTCGAGGCATCCACTATCCTCTACCAAGACAACTGTGAGGACCACCAGAGTATTGGGTGGGGATAAGGGATCTGAGGTGAAACTGTGACCAATAATCTTGCAGTGTGTACCCTGCTTAACTAAATCTTTGTATTAATGGGGGGTAAGGGAAAGGAAATTTACAACAAGCAAGTTGGGTGGCAGTATTTATACCCTGAACATGATGTGCAACTGATGTGTAATGAAACAGCCTCACTATGTCTTCTGTTGGGAAGTTTGTTCTCCCCTCCCCATGTTGAAACTCTGAACACATCACTCTGTTGCCTTTTTCATTTCCCAGCCATTGTTTTTTTTACAACTCGTCCCTCCTTCAGCAGGAAGAATCTCCTGCTTGAGGTGTATAAGCAAACGATTTTTGAAGAATCCAGGTAATAAGCTGCCCTAATAAATTAACCACTGAGTGTTAAGAGAGTGTGTCCCTAGGGATAAAGTCTCTAAGTGTACAACATGAACTTTATGTGCAACAGTCTCCTTTTGAGTAGCATCTGCTTTCATCATGTGGAGTTTCAGCTTCTGCTCGCTGTGCCATGGTACTTGAACTCTCAGCCTGCAGCAATTGTTATGAAGAGTAGACTCACAGCCTATCCACCTTAAGCCAACTATCTTCAACTGAAGAGTCATTTTAAATAAATCAGCATGACACACATTAATTCAACTCTTATTGTGTACAAGTATGTTTCATTAAAAGCATTATAAAACGCTAGTGATGGAGAGAAGCTGTTAAAAGTGGCACTAACTCCCAGCTAGCTCTGGCTGTATTACTGTGTTTCCCTGCAAATTTTGAGCTGTGAGGCAGCTGCTTGCAATAAGCTGCACAATAAATTTAAGCAAACTTTCAGTAGTGTCAGTCTGTGTCAAGTAAGCGATGGAGGTGGCTGCAGTAGTGGTCAGAATGTGGCATGTCTAAGTATTTGAACAGATATACTGTAAGTTCAATTGCTGTTTACCCATAGCAAACTTTTTGAATGAAAAACAGATTTATACAAAAGATTTTATGAAAATTCACAACGATTTCAGGAGCAGCCTACATATTTTTGGTAGTAAAGCAAATGGCACTAGCCTGGGAGAAATAATGACTTTTGTGCTTACCTGAGTGATTGAGCCCCCTCTATAGGAGATTGAGGAATCTGGATGCATTCTGGTCCCCGGGATACCCTTGGTGATACTACCTCCCTGAACAGCTGGAATAGACCCTACAAGGAGAACCACAAAAAAAAAAAAGTAGAATCAGAAAACAGAACAAAGGGTAAACAATTACAGGTAATACAACTACAAAATACTGAAAAAGCAACAAACAGCATGCAGGGAAAGTTGTTACCAACACATCTTATTGTCTTTAATTTATTTACTGTAGTCTTTCACTATGTCAGTGTAAACAGAGTATGAGCAGTTGCAAAATTTGCTTCACTATGATTTACAAAGATATTTTAAGAGGGAAAATTGAAGTATGAGTGCTGTATGCAATGATAACATCTCTAAATCTTCTAAAGTTTGCATCAAGCAGCTTTGCACACATGGATTTGGGCAGTTTTTACCATTCCTTACATCCTCTCAGGCTCTGTCAGATTAGATGAGCTTCGGTGAACTCAACTCCCCACAATTCTCAGCTGAGATTTAACTCCAACCCCAGCCTCTCAAGTACATCTAGAGACTTGTACCAAAGTCACTCCAGTGTGGTCCCTGCTGTGTGCCTCAAGCCACTGTCATGCAGAGGAGGTAAATCTTTTCAGCATGACAGTGCTGAACAAAACATGTGGGGAAACACATGATTTGACTTTGTAATGCAAAATGTGTATGACAACTTGATTGATGGTAAAAAAAATATGAGCAGCTCCAATACCACAAAAACAAAAAAAAAAATTTAAAAAAAGCAGTCTTAATATCCTTGCAGATGCACTCCAACAATGAACAACAAGCAAAGCAGCAATGTCAGCTAAGCCCACATATTTTGAAATAGAGGTGAATAACCCACCACGTCCAGCAGCACTATCATGAGGCAGCCCCTGGGTTGACAGGTTGTCAGGTTGGGAAGAAGAGCTACGAGGGGACAGCTGTTCTTGCTTCACCACTGGGAAGGGTCCGGCTATGATATGAGGACATTTTTAGAGAAGCAGGGAACAAAATGAGAGAAAGAAAAATCAGCAACAGAACAGAATTGATGGCAGAAGCTCAGTGTTGAAGACGAAGTTGACGACAACTTCAGCAGAAAATTTCACCCACCAACTTTCCTTTGGTCCATCCAAGACAACCCCATCTGTGTGGGGGGAATCTTCCCATGGTCTAACCCATGAGCTGGGCTGTGCAACTGTACTGGGGTACCCTACAGAAGATAAACGTATACTGTAATCAATAGGGGTGAAAAATTACCCAAAACATTTAGGATTATTACCCCAAAGAAAACAACAAAATAAGACACAGTTGTATGGTTTAAAGATAAAGACTGCCGTTGATGTGGATAATGCCAAAATATTCCTTTGTACCAGATGTCTTGTCTTCTGTATTACAAATAAACAAAAACCCAGATATTTTTTTATCCTTTTGAGTTTTGTAAGGTAAAAACAAACAAACTTGAAACTCTATCAAATTTTCACCCTTAGTAAAAATCCCAATCCCCAAGGGTAAAATAAGAATTTATCTGATTGCTCATGCATATGCTGATGTTTTTTTTTTCCATTTCTTCTTGTGGTAAAACACTCAAACAATGCCAACTCATTGTTGCTCAAGTCTATGAGCACTTAAACAGTGGTAACTTACATATCATTGTACTAATATGAAAGAGCAGGAACATCTGTTGCTGACATTGATGCATGCCATATCATTGCAGATGGACCAATGTCTGCCAAACAAGGCTCATGGCTGCCCAGATCAATGCTAAATTCAGCAGTGCATTCTTAAATTTTACAGATAACTTGCATCAGATCAAATTAGACATTGAGCTCTTTAATTCCTCTTCCCTCATTAGTTAATTTATTTTTAACTACTTTGATCAAAAGACTCTTTGAAATATTCTATTTCCAAATATGATGAGCAAACTGATCAGTCGCATATTTTTTCTGAACAGGAGAGTCATACAATTTCAATTTCAAGAACTTGGTCAAAAATCCAAGCACGTTATCGGACCTTAGAAATACTCCACTGAAACTCAAGCATTTTCCAGGATTACACAGATCTATGAAATCCCAATTTGTGGGTCTGCTTTGACATTGTAAACTCATTGTTTTGTTGGGTGCAGCTGACCTGTGTGATGGAACCTCCTGGTTTGGAGGAGGAGATCAGGGGTGGCGGCTCTGGCATGGTGAGGGGCCTCACTGCTGCTAACCTGCTACTATCCTGTGGCAAGCCTGGCATAGAGGGATGACCTGTCTGCTGGAATGCTAAGACAAAAAAACTTAATTATTCTTTGGTAGACAGAATAAAAAGAGAATGGCAAAAATAAGGGTAGCACAGAGATAACGACTAACAGTTAAAGTGGAGCAGATGCGGGTCATGACTCATCTTGGCCATGTCTCGAGGGGACATTGGGTAGGGGGAGAGAACTTGGCGGCCGAGGTTGGAGGTCCTCAGGTCATCAGGGCCCAGCGCCTGCTTCTTTGCCTCACCATGCGGAGAAAAATCCCGAGATTTTTCTGCAACAACACAAACAGAGCAAAGATTAGTGATCAGCCTTCAACAAAGCTCTAAATTTTCAAGAACCTGTCTTACAGACAGAGTAAAAACACCACTATATAATGATCCAAACACACTTAACAAACCATTGCTAAGAGTCATTGTAAAGCACACATAGTAAAACCCAGCAGGGAGGGTGATTATCCTGCAGTGGCTGAGGTGTGATTAAAAGGCAAATGTCATGGCAAAGGGTGAACCTACTTAGTCCCTGAAGGATGGTCAGTAACCACGTCTTATTTCCTTCCAGCTCCAAAGGGACACAAACACACCACATCTTTACATCCTCACAGAAATTCTCACACACAAAAGAGTCTATCTTCTCAATACTTCACTTCTGTTGTTAACACATACAATGCCTGACCAAAAAAAAAGTTGCCAAAAAAAAAAAAAAAAAAAGGTCACACACTCTAATACTTCGTTGGACCGCCTTTAGCTTTGATTACAGTACAGATTCGCTGTGGCATTGTTTCAATAAGTTTCTGCAATGTCACAAGATATATTTTCATCCAGTGTTGCATTAATTTTTCACCAAGATCTTGTACTGATGATGGGAGAGTCTTACCACTGCGCAAAGCCTTCTCCAGCACATCCCAAAGATTCTCAATGGGGTTAAGGTCTGGACTCTGTGGTGGCCAATCCATGTGTGAAAATGAGGTCTCATACTCCCTGAACCACTCTTTCACAATTTGAGCCCGATGAATCCTGGCATTGTCATCTTGGAATATGCCCGTGCCATTCGGGAAGAAAAAAATCCATTGATGGAATAATCTGGTCATCAGTACATTCAGGTAGTCAGCTGACCTCATTCTTTGGGCACATAATGTTGCTGAACCTAGACCTGACCAACTGCAGCAACCCCAGATCATAGCACTGCCCCCACAGGCTTGTGCAGTAGACACTAGGCATGATGGGTGCATCACTTCACCTGTCTCTCTTCTTACCCTGATGCGCCCATCACTCTGGAACAGGGTAAATCTGGACTCATCAGACCACATGACCTTCTTGCAGTCCTCCAGAGTCCAATCTTTATGCTCCCTGGCAAACTGAAGCCTTTTTTCTGGTTAGCCTTACTGATAAGTGATTTTCTTAAGGCTACACAGCTGGTCAGTCCCAATCCCTTGAGTTCCCTTCGCACTGTGTGTGGAAATGCTCTTACTTTCACTATTAAACATACCCCTGAGCTCTACTGTTGTTTTTCTTAGATTTGATTTGGCCAAACGTTTAAGTGATCGCCGATCACAATCATTCAGGATTTTTTTCTGACCACATTTCTTCCTCGAAGACAATGGTTCCCCACTATCCTTCCAGTTTTTAATAATATGTTGAACAGTTCTTAACCCAATTTTAGTAGTTTCTGCAATTTCCTTAGATGTTTTCTCTGCTTGATGCATGCCAACGATTTGACCTTTCTTAAACAGACTAACACCGTTACCACAACCACAGGATGTGTCTTTCGACATGGCTGTTTAAGAAATGAGGAGCTACTCATTGCATCAGCTGAGGTTAAATAACTTGTTGCCAGCTGAAAGATAATTTCCCATGCAGTAATCATCCAATAGAAGGCTTGTACCTATTTGCTTTGTTAAATCCAGGTGGCAACTTTTTTTTTGGCCAGGCAGTGTATAAATCACTGTTACACTCAACAGCAGCATAGTCCTTGTAAGACACTGATAGGTGTAAATTCTACTATCTCCCTCCATGGCAGATACTCTGTTAAAAAAAATGACACATTTTGTTATGCTCTATAAAACTCATAAAAGAGAAAAGCTGATTCTATACCTCACAAATGCTGTGCCCATTTGGTGCCTTTCTCTGTCTTGACTGTTGCTAAAACTCCCACACTGCATTCTAACAGACTCACACCCCACCAGCTCACAATAAGTGCACTGAGCTAGACTATATTCCCTTCTGGGTCAGCAGCAATACCAGATCATTTATCAGTTCCCTGTTCACGAGTGTCCCAGAAACACTTGAGCACCCTTAGCACTATAGAAAACCAGGCTCAAGGTTAGCACAAAAAGCAAAGACCAACTAAGTTAAAGTAGATCAGACTTTACTCTGAGTGCATGAGATAGAGAAAAAAAAGTTTGAATTTTTCAAATGTTAATAGAGCAAAAATCTCATACTTTAGTGCTGTTGTATTGAAGGGTACTGCCTTCCTCAAATAGTGGGGGGTCAAACTCTATCAGGGTTTGTTGTTCTTGTGTTTACAATGACGGCATGATGCCTAGTTCAGTTGTTGATTGAGTTTTGCTCAGAGACTCAGACAATTAGTGTACACTTTCTTTGGCCCTTTTCAAGTTCAACAATTACTAGTGTAACAACATTGGGAAAGAGAGACAGCTCAGCCCTCTAAGGGGGGGGCAGTTGCAAAGGGGAAAATAACAGGATTTCACCTGAAGGAGAACTAAAGATTTCTGTCACTGAAAATAGGGGTTTATTAGCCTAAAGACAAAAAGACTCTATCCCAAGTACCTAAAAATGCATATCATGACTTGATATTGATGGTAGAATCTTGTTTATTTACATTAATTTTAGCACATGCTTGTCACTGTCCTTGGAACATTGTTATGTACGGTGTAGTCATGCTATGATTATAGCTTGGTCTACAGGTGTTACAGTGCTATATTTTACCTTGCTATCCTGTGTCCTCTGGTCCACAGTAGTTTTCAGCATGCGTTGAAAGTCCCTCTCCTTATAGCACTGACTTTGTTTACATTTATATCATGAGGCGTGTCACAGATTGATAAGTCTGTTCATCAGCATAATCATTCATAAGATATTGGATCACATTTGTAGAAAGCTTGGCCTGCAAGCTTGATGTCATAGCAATGCTAGCTGTGATGCAATGATGTAAGGCTGTCCCTGCCTTTTTGTGTGATCTGGTCCACTTCAAAATACTGCTGTGAGATCATGAAACAATCCAAAAGAAGTATGCATACTTGTAGCTTTTTTATTTCAACTGAATTGGTGCAAAGCTACAAAGCTGTAAGTGTGACAACCACCAAAGACCAACAGAATAAAAGACAGTGGTTTTCATGAAGGAGGTGTACATACCTTCCTTGTCGCCTGCTGAGGGGCTGCGCGGACGAACACGAGGGCTGCTGCTTTGAAGAGCCTCCCTCTCTCGGTCTGCCTGTAAGCTGTAAGGCTGTGGTTTTCCCTGCTGGCCAGGAAGCTGCTGTTGCTGCTGTTTGACCTCCTGAGAGGACTCCCCATGAGCCATGGTGATCTGCTGCTGGTAAAGTGCCAGTGCGTGGGGGGGCAGCGCTGCCTTGCTGCCCCCGCCTCGCTGACCACCCTGCATAGAGGCTTCTGGCATCTGAACACGGCATGAGAGGAAGGGGAAAAGGGTTACAATCACACTGCACACACAACACAAGCTTGTTTCTGCTTGGTGTTTGACATATGGTTAAGCCAAATACAATATCTAATTAACATGATAGTTAAAAAACATCTCTTATTTACTGGTAGGCTTACATACCCATAATGCCCTGGATCTTATTTCTTTTCCACTAAGCACTCTATCCCATCATCCTCCATCTGGCTGGCTTATCTAACACAAACATGACTTAACAATTTTACCTGCTATATTGTTATCTCTGTAAGCATGGTGGCAATGATAGCACTGATATCACTCAAAGGAAAAAGTGTGAGTGTGTATGTTTATGTCATCATAGCAGTCATTCTCCTGTTAAAGAGACAGTAACGAGAAAAACACACTTTCTAAGGATTGTGGAATATAATACATAATATATAACAAGAAATATAAAGAAAATCTGAGTTAAACTGATTACATCTAAAGACTTGTTTTAAGACCATCTTCAGACCTGACTGCATCTTCTATGTCTAACTTGTTACATTTTGTAAAAAGACCACAGTTTTGACCACTGTCAAACAAGTGACTAATATTTCGTCACTGTATGAGACAGCAGGAGCTCCCATTTTGTCAATAGGTTACAATTTGTTTTAGCCAATGTGTATTTTGGAGTCATAAAGGTAACTGAAAGTGGCCTAATTAAATTAGTCACCTTTACATAAATGTCAGTGACTCTTTCAGATAAACTAGGTCACGACCAACTCACTCACAAGAAAGGATCAGACCAAAAGAGGAACTTCTCGGTTCACAGACAGTGATCTTAAAGCATATAACACCTTGAAGCTGTTCATTTCCATGCCTTTCAGTTAAGTAGCTCATATAAATGTTAAAATACACTTATCTGCATGGCAATTCAGCTAGATGCTGCTATGAGGTCCCTCTTGAAAACGAGATGCCACATCTCAAGGGGCTTACCTTTAATAAATTTGTATTTAACAAAGACAAATATGGTGCCAGATAAACAGATAAAGATTGATTGAATCTATATTCACTGGAGACAAATGTGATAAAGAGAAATTTATGATCTGGGTGTTCATATGTTTGCTATCATAAATTTTATATATATATATATATATATATATATATATATATATATATATATATATATATATATATATATATATATATATATATATATATATATGTATATATATGTATGTGTGTGTGTGTGTGTGTGTGTGATAAAATAAAGAGTATGGCTTCAGCCTGCTCTATTGTAAAGTGACCTGAGATAACACTTGTTATGAACTTGCACTATACAAATAAAGATTGATTGATTGATTATCAGGGAGTCATCTATGAACTACACAAGTGAGATTTGCCAAGTACTCTTTGTTTTTCACAACTTGCCTGGTTGAAAGTCATTCTTAAATGTTCAAATTTTCAAACACAACATCAGCAAGTGCTATCATTAGTAGTAGTATCAGTGCTTCTGTTTCAAGTGAGATTTTGCTGCGGCATTCCTTTCTTCAAATGAATTTCCCTTATACTAACATTTACTGCTTTTTCGCACAACCCACTACACCACAGGTAATAGCTATGGATGGATATGTAGATTACAGACTACACTGGGAACGAACATACTTATTGGCAATGGACATCCAGGAAGTAACATTTCTTTTTTGCCTTCCAGCAAGAGATGGACAGTTGCGACACCAGATTTGAAAGGTCTAAACGCACTTGTGGCAAAGTAACACAACTTAAAAAGGTCATATTACACTTTTTGGGCTTCTATACCCTTAACTGTGTTTTACATGTTTCTACTGCGTGATAGAGGACATCTATGCACAATATGACAACGTCTATCACAGCAGGACTTCTCCATCTACTCCTGTTAACAGTAACGGTAGCTGCCTGAAACCGCTGATGTCACTGAAGTAAGCTGCAGGAAGATTCCTACTGCAAGAAAGAAGCGTAGACAAAATAATGTGGGACTTTCTTTGACAGGTTTCACTGATTTTTTCTGGATTTCTTTTTAAGGTTGCATGCATGGAGGGGTCTGGTTAGCCAATGCAAGGTTTATTCGGGAAAAAATAACCTAAGGACTGTTTCACACAGCATGCATTTTACTTGCATTACGGCGTCGGTGTGTGCGTATTTTCATTTTGGCAAGCATGTCATTAAGTAGAGCTTTCAGACCGCCAGCATGAGGCACACCTCTTGTGCATGCCTCACGGGAGGATATTCTTGAGAACAGGAGGATTGCCTATTTTTATACAAGCTGCGTGCAAATCTCAAATGAAACAGGAAAATGAAAAACAGAGAACCACATTTACCTTAAACAACCTGGTATGTATGTCCACAGTGGTAGATTATATCATAGCAAAGATCAAATCTTTCCCTACTCTTCCTGTCTGTCACCTCAGTTTTTCCTTACAGAATGCTATTAGTCTGCAGGTTTCCCAGGTCAGTTATTCAAAGAATTAAGTCACTTGTGGGAAGATTTTTAAAAGTTTTTCCTAAATTTCCCCTTAAAGCTCATTATAGGGGTCATATTTATATGATAAAATAGAGCGGTGTGTGCAGGGCAGCCACAATGTGGCAAACACATGGCTTGGTATGAAAGCTGTAGTGCCATTAGAAACCAGCATCCAGGCAATTAAAAAAATATTTATAACATAAACAAGAACATACTCAGACAAAAAAAATCAGTCTCTGTAGAGACTGCAGAGGGCTCACAATGCACATGGGATATACTTTTGAAGGTCTGAATTTCTGGTAAACTGATTTATCAACTTTTAATACTTTTTAAGACCCTGCACCCAAATTAAGCGTATGTGCTCTCAACATCTCTTAATATATTGGGAGTAAGCAGAAAAAACGAGACAAAGAATTTTTGACTTACAATTGGTGGTATTGCAGCAGCCCTCTGTTTGAGCTGCTTCAGGTCCATGGGTTTCTGCAGTGTTGAGGATATGACTCCATCGTGAGCGTAGTTCAGCAGGCTCGGCCGAGGAGAAGTCATCCTACAGACACTGAAACAAGTTAGATTCATTCTCTAACCCATTTTGCTTTCTTAAGCTCAAACAAAACTTAAAAAAAAAAAACAAAAAAACAAAAAAAACAGATCAGGGCAGACATCAGATTGTGTTTCTGTCTGTCAACATATCCCGTCAGGAGACTATGGCACTATCTCTGAGCCTCCCTCATGTACCAAAGTATTTAAATAGTTAAATGATGGGACAGAGTATAAATATGTTAACTGAGTGTTTTTCAAAGGTTACACTGCATGTATTATGTGTGTTGACACAGGCAGACTCTGTGGAAACAAACTGCAAGGAAAAATCCATATCCATGTCTCGCACATCTGTCCTGAGCACACATCATACTCCGAATCACAGGCAGCCGCAAACACACTCTGATGCACAAAAATACAAAAGTGTGTAACTCTCATGCACACACATGTACACACTCACTCATTCCCTTTGTTTGCTTTGGCAGAGAGGGCAGCGTTTCCCTTGGCTCTGCCAGTACATGCAGTCTGCTGTCATGGAAAAAAAATTGAACAAATACCGTGCAAACAGGACTAATCACTCCTCCCATGCACTTTGACACCAATTTCTTTTGGCCTCATTCATGAATTCTCACATAGAAACGTACACAGAACAGATAAAAATTGTGTGTGTGTAGGTGTCTATATTGTCATTCATTCAACGTGAAAATAAAATCACTGGTTGATAGAAAAGAGCAATCTGTGGTGCAGAGGTAAGTGGGTTGCCAAATATGGCTTCAGAGCTGCAAATGGTAGCTAGGCAACTAATAACACTTCAAAACGGTTGCTGCTTTATTTTCTGATGTCTGCCGTGGTGGACCAGAGAAGTAGGACAACTTGTAAACTGCTGCCTAGAAAGCAAAGGACCTTTGACAATAATGATCTCATGTAGACTGAAAGATGGTGTCAATAAATTAGAGCAGAAAAGAGAAGTGTATCAGACATTACATTTGTGTAATGAACAACTAAGAGGTTATCTCTCTTAAAGGGAAATGACAACATTTCGACACCATGTTTTGCTCGCAGTTTTTACCTGTTTTTCTCTGTGTTGTCTGTCTCCTCCACTTCATCTGCACTGCAAGTGGCACTTGAGTCGCTGTCCCCATGGGGGTCCTTTTTGGCTCCATGATCCTTCTTAGAGCTCTTTGTGGAGGTTTTAACTTCCTCCGTCTCCGCTGCAAGAGGTTTTTTATCTGTGGCGTCACTGGGTGCTGTTGACTGCTCTTTGTTAGTCTCCCCTGTCTCAGTCTTTATCTCCTGCTTGATTGCAGAGTCTGCATCCTCTTTGATGGGAGGTTTCTCGTCACCTGCCTGGCCCATGTCCAACCCGCCGGCCTCTTTGTCCCCGTTGTTGGAGCTGGCCTTTGACCGGCTTGAGCCTTCCTCCTTCACCTTGCTGTCCTCTGATGAGTGTGGCGAGGGCAGGCTCTCTGTGTCTGAGCTGTTGTTGGCTCCACCTGTCAAGACAAAAGGGAACGCAGATCAGAAGACAGGACCGGGCTTAAACTGTAAATCATGTTACATGTCCCCATCCTTTTTTCCTTCATCTTTGCCCCATCTCTCTCTTTGCTAAACCAGATTCTTCACAGTGCCAGTCTTCTGCCTAATCAGGTTTCACTGTACAATAAGAAGGAACACAAAACCAATTGGGATGATGGACAAAATCCCCTGTGGCTTCAGCATTCTATTGAGGGAGCACAGTCTCTGCAGTATAACTCTATCGGGATACTTTTGTGTTTCTGTCATTGCAGAACATGATTCTTCAGGTTAACAAGAAACTGCAATCCAATCCAACACAACCCTGCTGTCATTAATTCTACATCTACAAAGTCGACAATGCAAAGGTTTGCCTTACAATGTAAGAGAGATATTACTTTAACTCAAGTATAATGCAGTATAATGCAGTGTAGTCTGTTCCCCCCAACCTACGAAGTCTTTTGTAATATATATACAGTAGAATTAAAGCCTCTCTGGCTGTTTCAGGCTTTTTACAGGCTTGATTTCTGGCAAAGTTTGCAGACTAGGGATACCAATAATCAAGAGGGTAAACCCATGCACACCTCACACAGAGGCTGCTGTCTCTGTGTGAGGTGTGAAGTGTGAAGTCAAATGACCCGCTGAGAAGCCTGGAGGACAAAAAGAGTAAAAACAGGCTTTTTCATTTTTTTGTTCTCCAAAGGAATGCATGTTTTCTGCCACCTCACAACTGCAGAAAATGTGAGGGATTAATTTCAGCTAAAAGTTTTAGACAAGTTGGACCCCTTTAATAAAGTTGCAAAGTGGTTGAATTTGTCAGATTGCATTAAGAGGAAAAAAACTCCCAGGTCATAAGAAATCAAATAAATAAATCATTAATAATGAAAAAAAAACAGGCCTGTTAGCATCTCTTAAACAAACAGGCAATAGCAATGAGTTCTGTTTAATTGTGCTGACCGAAACCTCTGACTGGACTGGCCTGTAGAAAATTTGACAGACAGAGCATTTGTTCTCTTGTCTTCCAGTTGTTTTCTGCCCTTTTTATTACTTTCTATAGGATGTTGCCCGGATAGACTTGACATATATCCCATGGACATGTGATAAAATCCATTGGGTGCATCAGTATATCCTTGTATAACACCAACTATACTATTTAAATCGATAAAACAGGGGGACCACCGGAACCTCTTTTCAGTAGTGTTAACATACCATTATAATGGAGAATCCCTCTCCCTACACTACTGCCATGAAGAAAAGCTTTCAGAAGACAGATAATTTTATGCATCATTAACGTGTTCAGTTCAATAATGCTGCAGTTTGGCATGTAAAATCACTCGTTTTTACAGTAAAAGTTTACACTGGCGCTAATAAGCTAACATTTGCCTATTACTGTTGTGGAATGTAAGTGTTAGAATCACTGGAGCCTACATTTTTGAACACTGTTACTTAAAAATTTGTCTTGTATTAGTTAACATAATTTAATCAGCTGTAGAGTCTAACCATGTTTAACCATGATGAAAACATTTATAAATACAGTTTGGTTTAGCGGCATTGTGGCACAGCAGGTAGTGCATGTGCCTCACAGCAAGAAGGTTGCTGGATCAATCCCCATGTCGGTCAGGACCTTTTCTATATGGAGTTTGCATGTTCTCCCCGTGCATGCAAGGGTTCTCTCCAGGCACTTCAGCTTCCTCCCATAGACCAAAACCATGCACACTAGGTTGATTGGACACTCCAAATGGCCCTTATGTATAAGTGAGAATAGTTGTCCATCTCTCTATGTGGCCCTGCAATTGGTTGGCGAGCTGTTTAGGGTGTATTCCGCCTAGGATAGGCTCCAGCCCCCACTTCCCGAAAGGGATAAGCAGTATAGTTAATGGATGAACTGAGTTTGGTTTGTGCAATGACTGTGATAGTGATCGTTCTCAAGAGCGTTGTACCTTCTCCATCATCAGGGGCCTCTTCCTCATTGCCGCTTGCTCCTGAACCCTCCATTTCCTCCTCCTCCGCTGCAAACGCAGCACTGGTCTCCTCGTTCTGGGAGGATTTGCCTCTACGGCGGGCCTTTCGCTCTTTCTCCTGGGTCAAAACAAACGCATGCTAAATAAAAACAGCCCAGGGAACAAAAGGGCTTTAGGTGCAGCAAAGAGCCAGAAACAATCTCACTGCTTGATCATGCACAAAGAGCAGGGCTTGATTTATTTTTCCAGTATCACATGAAGAAAACATGACTTACAAAGTTTGCCTCTGCTTACCGATTTCATTTTATGCTGCTGCAGAATCTCGTCCAGTTTCTGCCTCTTCTTATAGTTAAAGTAGAAGTTCTTGCACTGTGACACGGTTTTGGATCCCACCATCTTGGCGATGGCGGACCAATTCCTACCATACTGGAGAAGGCCTGGAAAAAAAAAAAAGAGAGAAGGGGAATAAGAACAAGAACAAAGACACACGACATGAATATGTTATCTTGCTCAGATACTTGTCTGCTTCATATCAAATAAAATACTCCATGCAGTTGTAAAGGAAAAATTTATAGAGCCCACCTTGTAAAGATCGAAATTTTAATGGTTATTCTAGTTTATACACAATGAACAATATCTCAAACTACAACCTCTGAAGGCACACAGTATCAAAGTCTCTCTATGGTAAATCAATAGCCGTAAACATCTGTTTCCATACAGCTGTCACAACTTCAGCACTGCCTGGGAGTCACAATGCTACATAAACACACTCCCACAGCAGCAGCAGCATGGCGTGGTGCCACATGCTTCCTCAGAGGGGAGAAAGCGAGATAGAGAGTGAGAGAGAGGGTGGAGTGGTGGCTGAACAGTCAGCCATACCAATGACATCACAAACAACGGGGTCACTCTGTGTCATTTTGTGACTGACTTTGATGTGACCCATTTTTCCAAGAAACCCTGGTCCCTCACCCAGTCAACCACATGATTTTGCCTTACACAAGAGTCTACATGCATCCGCTGGGCCTGAGCTGTGATAGATCAACCTGTCAGGAAATACACACATGCACTCGCAGAGCAGCACAAAGTACGTGTTGTAAAAAAAAAAGACATGCAGCAGTCTGTGTGTAAGAGGTAGTAAACAAGGGAGACAGATAGCACAGAATCTACTCTGGTGTCCCCCCCTACTCCAACCCCCCACAGAGTCTGCTGTTAGCTAAAGGTAGCTCATTAACAGTGTGTGTTGTAAGAGGCTTAGCTTACACCACCTACTTGTTTCCTGTGCCAGTCTGACAGGTCCTGGCAACAGGACAGCCTCTCAAAAAGGGTTATTGGGGAGGGTGGTGTTATTAATGGGCACCAAGCCAACATCTCCCTGGGATAACCTTGGACACGAGTTCAGAGGTCTCTGCATTTCATCGGCTAATGGAGGCAGTGGGACAACAGGCGGAGGAGTAAGAGCCAGAAGAGAGGAGAGGACAGATGTTTACAGCCCTATCATTTCAGCTCGTGCGTAAATCAGAGGGGGTAACTACAATTCCTACTATTAAGGATTAATGTTAGTAATAAGAATTAACTTCAACATGTCTGCAATGGTCTGTTAGTTAATTTCAAGACTATTAGTCACTCCACTTTTTTCATTTACGCCACCAGGCATACTCATAATCATGATACTAAAAATTATACTGTATAAACAAAGGCTGAGTATTGGTACGAGGCTGGTACTGCTGTGCTCATCAAAATTTCTAAGTTGTCTTGATGTTAATGTTTTCCAAAGAAACATGCCGTCTGAATTTATCATGGCAAAAAAACAAAAATGATTTTGTTACAACAAGCAATGCTTTCTCATTTTACTGAGGCGTATTTAACAGCTGAGTGGAGCACTAAGTGATATCGCCACACCACCAATACAGCAGGGTTCTGACATGCTATCAATGATCACATTTAGGAAGATATCAGATTTTGCTGAGAAAAACTGCAGCACTAACAACACTCAAAGGAGGTGTGATATATTAAACCTTTTTTATTTTACTTGTATTGTTTGCAAAAGTTTTGATTTATTAAAGTAATATATTTTTTTCACTAAAAGTTAACAAGCCAAGGGGCTAAATATTAATCTAATAACAGAAAACTAAGTGGCATTGCTCTCCAAAAAGAGAAGAGGCAACACAGACATGAGAAGGTACACACATTCATATGAAAAGAAAACTTGTAATCCTTACTGGACAAGCCACATGTAGCTGTAACTGTTGTTTTTTCCTGTTGTTTTCTGAAGTGGTCCTTAAAAATTCTTAAAACAGATACAACTAATAAGGTTTAGGTTAATGTGGGAATAGAACTCTGGCCACCCGGTTCATATGTAGTGCATGCATGGTTGCTACCCACTCCTTAAAATCAACATCCCCCAAAAGCACCTCTAAAGCCTTTTGGAGAATGTAGAGGAGTCATGAATACAATCAGAAGAAATTCAAGCTAGCTTTAAGTTATATTCAGATTATCTTTTGCTAATCAAGTGATTAAAGACTGAATGTTTTTTGGGTTGATTTGGGAATCAGGCAGGGCATGCTGTGAACAGATATTGTGTTAAACATGAAGGACAGCAGTAAAACAAAAAAAAAAAAGATTAACAATTTATAAATTTAAATTTTTACTTGTCAGATATTTAATCATTATAATATTATATACCATGGATTTATTTCATATACTGCAAGCCTTGAAATCCTACATTACAAGAATTACTCCATGTCAGATTTGTTATTTATAACACAAAGATATACTGTTGTCCCTGCAAGCCAAGCAGAACTTTTCCATTTTCAAATTTTTATCAAGAAAACTATAAAACCAATAATTCAATAAGTAGAGAGAAAATATCTATAACATTTATGAAGTAGGTACATTCAGAGCTGCCTAGGATTTTACTACAGTTGCTGAAATATTGTACATTATAGCTCTATTGTTGTCCATTAAAAGCAATTTTTCCTATTTAAGTAAATAGAACAGAATTAGAATATTACTGTAATTAAAATTAGACGAAGTATTTAAAGATATTTAAGTATCCCCACATTAACACATTGCCTTGCAAAAAAAACATTTTGCCAAAAGAGTTGAAAAAGTTGTGTGCTATCTAGCAGATGTGAAAGTATGAATAATATTCACAGCTCTGCACAGATTTTCATTCAGCCAAGTAAAAAAGGAACAACCTTTACAAGCAAAGGTGATCCCTCAATCTGGGCCGCTCTAATATAAAAGCAACAACACCTACAACCTGTCAAGTATTAAAGTGCAAGAGATTTTTGTTTTTGCTATTTTTTCATCTGAAATATTTATTGTTACCTCTAAATGCACTACTATGGAAGCTTCTCAAAGAGAGAAAAGAAAAGCAGACGGGTCAGCATGGCAAGCTCCAAAAGGACTCAGACACGTGACCGACACCTATTAACCTTTTACAGTCGCCTCATATGAGGGTGGGACTCAGCAGACTGCCCTACAAGTCAGACTCTCTCTGACCCGCCAGAGTGCACACAAACAGTGGACAAACAAAGACACTAAAAGTGCCCTGATATCACAAACAAATAAAAATGACTAAAATTTCAACACTTCCTGCACCCTCTGAACTTAGAGCAATAAAAATGTGATCCATTTACAGAGAGTCACTTTGTTTCAGCCTCCTGCTTCATCTCACTTATTCCGTCATGTGCAGCACATAAAACAAATCCAAAGCTGCACTGCTGACTCTACGCCTGAGTTGTTGGATCAAAACACATGGGGAAAATATCCAATCAGCAGAGGCAATACTGAAGCAGGTGGTATCCTCACACCCAATCAGAGAACTTTATTCTCACTGGCTCCTCCCCTGGAAAGTGCAATCAACACCTGGTACACCCAGAAGTGGTTGTTCCTGTCTGTCACATGCCTGTCAGTGCGTGCGCCGTGTCGTGGCCCTGTAATGGATAACACTATCAGACCGTCTGATCTCCAGAGGGCCGGCCGGGAAGCTCTTCAGGGCTGGGCCTTCCGATCCGGAGCAGAGGAGATGAAAACAGCTCAGTCTCGGTGCTCTTCCTGCCAGCTGGCTTGATACTTGAGCCGGTGTCAGGTTGACATGCTCCGAAACAGCACATGCTCTTTCGCTTTCCCCTCCTTTTCCTCTCACTCTGTCCTCCCCGTGCTTCAGAGAGCGCTGCTCTCTTCTTCTCTGCCGTGTCTCTCCCCAATGGCGGTCGTCTGGGAAGACTTCCACAGGAAAGTGGGACTGTGGGGCGGTGCTATGTGCTCTGCCTCTCTCTCCCCTCATCTGATCTCTCCTCTATCTCTCTCTTTTTTTTTTTCCCTCCCTCCCTCTCTCTTCGTCGGTCCGTCCCTCCCCCTACTTCAGTCTGCCAGCAGGCACCGCGGCACAAACACACACACACACACACACAAACGCATGAGTGAGTACACACACTCACTCAAACTCTCTCTCTCTGCCTCTCTTGTTAATACTCTAGCACACAGACGCAAATGCACACACTCAGGCAGTCCAAGAGTAAACATAGAGAGAGAGAGAGAGAGAGAGAGAGAGAGAGAGAGAGAGAGAGAGAGAGAGAGAGAGAGAGAGAGAGATAGAGAGAGAAAGAGAAAGACAGAGAGAGAAAGACAGACAGAGAGAGAGAGAGAAAGAGAGAGACAGAGAGAGAGAGAGACAGAGAGACAGAGAGATACAGAGAGAGAGAGAGAGAGAGACAGAGAGACAGAGAGGAAAAGAGAGAGCTGAGCCGCTGAGCCAAAGAGACAATGGAGAAAGGGAAAGGATACAGAAGTGGAGAGTAAGCAAAGAGAGAAGGGGAGGGCGGGGGGGGGGGTTGATGTTGATAACATGAGAAAGCATAAAGGCTTTCACATTTTTCCTGACTGACCTGCTTTTCATCTTGAATGTGACCTCTCTACAGTCTGTAACAACACCGAGAGAGGCGAGAGACAAAGTGAGTGGGGGAAAAGTGGCACTTGCCAAATCTTCCACAGTTCTTGCCAACCTGGGCCGCTGCCATCTCCAATCTCAGAGAGAAGGACAGACCGAGAGACGAAGATAGAGCAACAGCGGAGGAGAAGGACGGGGAAAAAAAAAATAACGTGGCATTCTCTACCTGCTGCTCTTTGAAAATGGGTTTCTCCAGCTAGCAAGCAGAGCAGGGGCCATTATCCAGCTGCCTGCCTGCCTGCACCCAAGCAAAGCCTGCCAGATTAGTACACTTATATAAACCCGAGCCAAGAAGGGTGCACATGCAAATACACACACACACAGCTTGGACCAAGTGCACACACCAACACAACCTGTGCTGCACACAGACACACACAGGCAGGCAGGCAGGCAGAACTGGTGGGTTTAAGAGGGAGGCTTTGCAGAGATTGGCTGTCCCTTGTTTGAGGCAGCAGTCTTTATGAGTGGTGAGGAGAAAAGTGATCTTTCTCCCCGTGTGGCCGTGCCATCCTCGAAGGCAGCGCTGGCTTGGCAGCTGCCATGCTGGAATTCCGTTGTCCTTCCAGGCTCTATAAATGCCATTATTCAGATCTGTTTAGCTCAGGGGGATAAACACATTAGCATCAGGACACCTAAGCCTCTTTAAAACATATACATGTCAAGCACCTGCGAGGGGGAGCACCTTCAAGAGCTAATTTAACACAACGAGGAAATTGGGGGTGTTAAAAACTTGGAATGTGAGCCCTTTGAGAGGGAATCCCTTCTGGCAGGTAAGTGGGTGGCTGTTAACGCTGATGAAGAATGGCAAGAGCAGCACCACCTCTGCCGCCCTGGGCCCTGCAGCCGCGGCTATGTGGTTGTGGTTACATAAGCCCTTCATAGAAGCCCTGCTCCCACTGAGCTGCCAGGCTAATCCTCTGGGATGGAGAGCCCCACTAATCCTGCAGCAGGAGAATGGAACTGAAGACATTAACCAGGATTACTACACAGGACCGTGTTGGAGCCAGGCCAGCGCCAGTTATCGCAAAATAACCCCTTAACACACAAATCCGAATGTATACTTGACCCCAAAATTTGCAGGAGACACTACAAACACAAGCTGTGCTTCAGACAGCATGATATCTCAAGTCATAATGTGGTTTCAGTATCACATTTAAGCTGCTAATAAGAGCTGCAGGAGATACTTTATTGCAGGGTGTTAGTACTACATCACAAATGTTCCATTATCATAATATGAGCTTTTGCATTACACATTTAAAAAGTCTGTATTTATTTAAATACAGAAATCAATTTGATGAAAACAGGAAATGCTTTCTCTTTCAGCATGTGGGCAATTTTCACACACTCGCAGATATGCAAAGCAAGCAACCAGCAACCCTTAGAACAGGGATGATAATTTACATAAGTCTATATATACCAATGCCATTATCAAATCTGCTTATTGATTCAATTCTTTAACGATTAAACAGTAAAGCAACAGTTTGCCCACATAGGTTTTGAGAGGCAATGATATCAAACACATGGCATTCCTGATATGTAATGCCAAGCTGCATAGATGAATGCTTCTGAAAGTGTCTTGTGTTTCCACCACCTAAGCATAGCACAGTCAGTGTCATTTTGCATAGAATTAAGCCCCAACTTTGACCATTTCTGTCCCCATGGTGGCCATGATCACATCTTAGCACTTCTTTGTTACCATTTGCTGGGTGCCTCTGATGAGAACGTGACGTCCTTGATATACAAGGCTTTCAAAACAAATTGGAAGGTTATGAAAAGGGAATTTTTACTAATGATATTGATTCCTTGAGGGAGATGTTATTGATTTTCAACTCCCATCCCTAACTTAGAGTAGCAAACTCAGGGTAGTAGCTGCTTTAAGGATTCAGATCATTTGGTTTGGCTTCTTTTCAACATTTCGTATTCTTGTCACAAAAGTCCAAAATCATAATTTAATCATGATTTTGAAATTCAAATGCTAACTGCTCTTGCTATAGCCTAAAGGCACTTGCTGTATTTACCTGGAATGACTTTTTTGTAACACAACATAAAGTGTATCACAGACAGAAAACATGCATGTACTATATTGTGAAGACTTATTCTAACAACTCTAGATTACAAAAGGAGAACCCGTTAAAAATCATCAGCAAAAATGAGACTCATCAAAATTGAGATGACACATCATCTACAAATTGCCAGAAAGCTGCTGCTTTGAAGTCAAACTACTCATGCACTGTGAGTGCTTGAATTTACAAAAACCTACTTTGCCACCAATCTGGATTTAGAAATCACTTATCAAAAGTTGCATTAAAATTCAAAGTTCATGCTGTCAGAGATAAAAAAAAATATTCATTTAAATAAGCGTAACTGCATGCAGCATGCAGAAACCAACAGCAATAACAGATAAGAGGCAGATCTCCCTGGAGGGAATCCCTGTGCAAAGAGGAGAGCATATTCAAAAACACGGAGGGCGCAGAGATACATCAGTAACAGACTCCTGGATTGTACAAACACACACAGTGTCAAACACACTCAGACATAGTGCCGGTGCTTGGAAAATGGGCAGAAAGTCAGCGACCTCTGTGAATCAGACACAGGCTTCTGGGTAATCTTCAGTCAGGGACAATAAACAGGCTGAGTTAATGACTGCTGCATTCGCGAGGGCTGCCTGATAAGAGGCAGACTTTACAGCCTGCTTGATAAAAAGAAAAACTACCTTGACCCAGAGAGACAGGGAAATGGCTCCAAAGAGCAACAAGAGGCAGTCCAGGCGAACTGACACATTCACACATAGACACAACGTAGCAGCACGTGGCGGTTCCCGTCTCACTGACAGGAAGTAACAGCCGCATCACACGTCTAGGCTTTAGAAAAAGAGAAACAGAGCTCGGGTTTCTAATCTACATATGCTGTCTTCTTTTTGAATCTTTCGTAAATGACTGTAACAGCAATGAAATTACACTTCACAGGGAGAAGAGGTTTACCTTTTTTGGCAGTTTCCATCTCTTCCTCAGTCCAGCGAGAGCTCTCATTCATCTCCAGATTGGCTGGTAAAAAAAAAAAAAAAAAAAAAAGATAGAGAACCACCAAGTTAGAGGAGGCGGGAGGAGGAGGGGAGGGGGAGAGGGGGGTGGGCAGTTGTCACAAAGTCAGTTAGGGAGTGACTGACAAGAGGAAAGAGAGAAAAATTAGAGAAGAAAAAAAGTATAAGGGGGTGGGGGGGTGACTGTGCTGCTTGCCAGTGAAGCAGTGCATCGTGGGTCGCTGGGGACTGTTTGTTTTAGACAAAGGAAGCAGGAAATCCAAGGAGAGAAGTCAGTTAATGATTATAGACATAACAACTGGCTTCTCTCCCTGCTCAGGCCAGAAGCCAGGCTGACCCTGGCCCTGCCTGGCAGACAGCGGAGCAGGAGCTCGAGCTTGTTTGTCCTCTATTTGGACCCATGAAGGGCACTGTAGGCCAGCTAGAAAGGCTGCCAGCGGGAGAACAAACAGTGGCAGGAGGAAGGGGGGCTGCTCCTGCTCAGGTCACCTGGGGATTCCCTGTGAATAAACCTGTGCTGCAAGACAGGCTGCAGCTAAACGCACAACTGCTGAAACATCAGAAATCTGTGATAGCCCGCAGCAGGAGTGTTAGTGTGTGCACGGCTGAGTTAACATCTGCGAGGAAACAAAGAGCTAAGTGGGAGGACACTGCTGACACACTGAGTATTTGTCCTTAAATTATACTTCTGTCTTTTTTCCACAGATGGGATTTAAAGAGCACATCTCATGCAGTCAAAGTTTCCCACTGTTCTGTTTGCTTGTTGTTGTATTTATGAGGCAGATAGAGGAGAGCACAGGACTGAAGGTGAATAACACAGACAAGACAAAAGGAACAACAGTGCACCCTTGTGGTGTGGGACACAAGCCCAAAACTGGATCAAAGGTGACAAAGACAAGACCACGTGATACTGGTCAGATACTTTAGAGCAGGTTCAGTGTGTCTTATCACAACTTCAGGGAAATTCATTTAGCTTTTTTATCTTTTACTGCCAACTTTTCATTATCACACTGCTATTGATCAAATCAGAAAAAGAATCTGTCACAAAA
The DNA here is from genome assembly GCA_037902135.1 of Cetoscarus ocellatus. NCBI lineage: Eukaryota > Metazoa > Chordata > Actinopteri > Labriformes > Labridae > Cetoscarus > Cetoscarus ocellatus. The sequence continues at coordinate 205,610 of JBAMNC010000426.1, forward strand.
ACTTACAAGACTGAATTTCATACCTGTGTTCATGATCTATATTAAAAGGTCATACAGCAATTTTACCAATCATTGTTTTGTTTATGTGGCTTTTACACCTGAATCCTTTGGGAGAGTTGTTCCAGCATAAGTGGGCGTTCCCTTTTTGGTTCAGTTTGTTTGAATTTATGAGTACACAGTAATCATACACTGTTTCGTACAAAGAACCACACCAAGATCATCTGTGAAAGGTGGTCAAAGCTTTGTTCCAACAGACCCCTGGTGTGGGTTGTTTGTACAAAGGGCACAATCGACCCAGCAACTGACAAACAGGGTGATGAGTTAGCTTATTACACTACTGAAGTAACATAAGCAGCAGCAGTAGTAGTAACAATAATAATATGGCTTCCAGGCCAACTTCGAGCCCAACTGAGAGTCATTTTCTATGATCAGGCACAACTTACCATAAAAATAGCAACAGGTTAACATTACTCATCGTCTGCTGCTACTAACTGTCCAAACTGTGTTGTTTGTTTTGTATAGTTATTGTGTTATTTTTTGTCATGTGTTGTTGATGTTGTATTGTTATATTTTATGTATGTCACAATATTTTATAGTTTGTTTCATATGTAATGTTGATTTTATGTTTTAAGAATTTTGTTGCAGACCCCAGGAAGAAAAGCTACTGCAATGCTGCAGCTAATGGGGATCCCAATAAACTTAAATTAAGCTAAACTTTATAGTAGATCATCACATCAACAGCTCCAAGAACTTTTTAAGGATCCCAGAATTTAGTCCTGCTCCGTCAAGAAGGAGAACTGATCATTTTCATCACTAAATTCTCCTCTTTAACAAAGCTGCTCTCTAGTTTTCTACATCAATGACAGTTTCTATGCCATTACTTCTGCGGGTGTTACAGCGTAATAAGCTACCATGTTATCTGGTGTCTTATGTGGCAAGCGTTAAAAGCTCCTGTTCTTTGTGCTGAGTTCATTAACATTTCTTATCATAATGCCTGTCAGGCATTGATAAATATGCTCACCTACATAATCGTTTGAGAAATCTTACCTCCCCTCTTAAACCACGACTCATTTTGTTGGTAGCTTAGCTTGCTAACTTCTTTCCCTTGGTGCAGAGTGGGATTCTTGGCCATAGCGGCAATTACATATAGTGAGAGGGGCAGGCTGTGACATAATGCCAGAGGGACACCCTGCCCGTCTGTGTGGTTTTGCCCACTTCAAAATCCTGTCATGTGAACATGAAACAATCAAAAGAAATATGCTAATTTGTAAAAAAAAAATTTAACTGAATTGGGACAAATTAACTATGCCATAGGTGTGAAAGTCACATAAAGCAATCAGCCATGTGCACTGTCATGTTAAAAGTCACGGATGAAAATAACCATTATTTTGAAACAGTTCAGCAGAGACTAACCGAGTTCATTATTGAGCGGCGGTGTAGTGGTCTCTTCTACTTCACTGGTCATGGAGCGGGTGATGCGGCCCTTGCGGCGCCCCTGGCTGTTTGCTGTGCGTCGACCCTTGAAAGCCACAGTGGGCTCTTTGTCCTCTGCATCTTCTCCAGAGGTGTCATCCCTGTGTTTGAGAAATGTCATCAGTCAGTAGGAGACATTCGGGATATTAGAAAGGTATGTCTTTGATGGGTCACTGATTCAAAGCCTTTAGAGGCCGGTCCAAGTTTTGGACAGCATCATAGAAGACAGAAAACATTTAAACTAAAACTAAGGTGAGCTTTGTAGCGAAAGGTTTCGGTGCCAAAAAAAGAAGCTCTTAATCCAAATGAGGTAATGTGTCTCTCTTTATGATCAGACAAGAGGTCAGATATTACCTCCCACAAGCAAAAAATGAATGGCTGTTATACACAAACAAACAGCTTAACTCACACTGAGACAGTAAACAAATGCATTGATTCTGATCAAATGTATTACTCCATCAATTTTAGGCTTATAAGCTTAAGGGTCTTGAATACCAAAAAGCTACATTTAATGATTTGTCAGGACTTTTCAAGGATCTACATAGACCCTGTGTAACTGAAAGGTTAAAGAAAAAAAAAAAGAAGAAAGATTTTTTTTTGACAGCAAAAAAATATTTTCTCTGTGTGGGTCATGGGGGGTATGCTGATACATTTCATATAAACATACAAGCAACATAAGCAAGTGTGAAAAACACTGGAAACTATTTAACAGGTTTTAAAACCATTATCAAACACATGCTAATTAATAATTAGCCTTGAATTCAAGTATATATTAATAAAATAATTAAACAGAGGAAATTACTGACCTTGACAAATACACACACATACACACACACAATTATATTCTAAAAGGAGGTTTTTATTTTATTTAAAAGTTAAAATGAGCACACTTAAGATTGATTCTGAATCAGAAAAACTAATCAGATGCTTAACTGTTCAGTGATACACCTTGTTATTACACTATTATTAATCAATTTAAAGATATAATTTCTTTCTTAATGTATCTGTCAACACTTAGTATTATTCCCAGCTCACCACATATTGTCTGCCAAGACATGTTTATAAGATATAATAAGATATATTCTAGGAGAGAAAAATAAGCATGCTAGAATCACTTCCACTTTAAATACCCAAAGGCTTCCTTACTCGTGAAGCTAACAGGACCCAGATTTGTTGGTCTGCATAAAGATAAGCAACAGGAGGATGCTGCAGAGTGATACATAAGCTTAAAAAGACCTAATGTGAAGGTGCATATGGCCACTGCCTTTTCTCTGGGATAATTTATCGAGTGTCAGCTAAGTCGCATGTCAGGAGACAGCCACAGAGTTTGAACCCTCTGTACCTCCATTCATCTTCCCACAGCTCCATTAATCTTGCTGAGGGGAGCCGGTGGCACCCTAAATATAGGCGAGCCAGCTGTGCCAGGGACAGGCAAGCAGCAGGGTGTGCTGAGAGTCACAGAGTCCCCCAGCCTCTCCTCAGAGCAGGAGGCTGAAGGCATAGCTTCTTCATCATCTTCTAGTCTGACAAGACTGTTAATAAATATGACCGGCTATAACTCCAAACTACTGACGCATACAGATTCAACAGACAACATAATAGAGAACAGAAAGCTGCTCCGTCCATCTTTTACTTTTCAGGCATCAGTGATATTCCATCTGTTGTTTCGTATCCTCTGCTGGCCCTGTGCCCAAAAAACACCTCCTCCACCACCTCTCCATGCACACACACCCACGTACCAACCCACATACACACATTCCTCTTCTTACATTGAAATTTTGAAACTGACAGCAAGGTCAATCAAGCTGCTTTTCCCCCAACAAAAAACTCCAGACTGACAAAATAAGCACAGAGTTTTAAAAATGACACTTGGCATGCTGCATGGAAGGGTAGAAGCACAAACAGGAAAACAGCTGTTTTAATAGGGGGACAGAGAGGGATGCTTGAATTTGCTGTAGGTGGAAAGTCTGCCTGGAGGTGAAAGAGGGAGAGCGCAAGGGTTAGAGTTAGATTGGATTTCCAGATCAGCTCCCCCCAGCCAAAAATCACTCCTACTCTCTTTGCTGAGGGCTGTGCTGGAACAATTCTAAAACAGTGATTTGAAGATGAATTCAGTCAAGATTGCAGCAGCTGTGCAGGTTCAGGCTGATAAAACATGGAGAAGAGGATTTCATTCAGCATCATCTTTACTTTTACCTCAGGCAGTCCATTCACATGCACCGTTAAAGCGAAATACAGTTGTAACTCTTTAAGGAATTAAACTACACGATTGCACTACTGACATTCACCAGGGGAGAATCAGTTTACTGACAGAAGTATGTCCACCTCCACAACACTATCTGAGAGTGGCATATGCCCCCTTTTAGCTAGCTACTACCTGACCTTTTAAACGTTGACCTTGCCAACAAGTACAGGGTTGCTACATTCTTCTTTTTATTATTTAAGACTTTTGAGATCAAAACTAAGGGAAATTAAGATTTTTTTTCCAATGAAGGCAATCAACACTAGTGCAATACTTCCCATTATGTGTGAGACTGCACTGCTACACCGTCAAAGTAAGATTTTAATTTTTCCAGAAATTAGCATGCCATGTAACATTAAAGACATCTCAAAGGTAAAATAAGACCTTTTAAGGCTTATTTTGGCCTTAAATCTTCAACATAACATTTATGACCTTTTAAGACTTTAGAAAGATCTGTAGGAACCCTGCAAGCAAGTATGCAGCTAATTAGCTGAATGTTGAAAACTTATGATGATCCCAGGAGGTTACTGATATTGGGCCATTTAAATCACATTTGCTAAACTGGTAAAATTTTATTAAAGCACTCAGAAAGACTGTCTGTCGTTGGCAAACCTTTGGTTGTCCTTTCAGTTTCTAAACCAGAATTCTGTACTAAATGCTGTAAAATTAGGTCTCAGTTGAGTTGTTATATGGGAGTAAAACCCCTAAAACCTAAAACTTATTTTTTAAAATCTTTTAATAAAACTACTACGGTGCTGTGCCTCCAAGATCACATTTAATATCTTTTGTTTATACCTGGGTTTGAGGACAGCATCTTTTCAGCAGAGCTACAGTGGTTAGCATTGACCAGTGGCTATGGCAAACTTAACAGCTCTGTGTAATTCTTTCATATCCAACATTTTATTTTTGGTACAAATGCAATGAATGTAGATGTTTCAGCTATGATGACATCAATCAATCAATCATTATTTGTATAGCATTACAAATACTTCAAACCAGAGCAGGTCAATCCATCCCACACAGTGGATTTGGAGTTGTTTACTTTTTTCACTTTTCAAATTGCTCAATTTGCCTTTCTCCCACTGTGGGCTCTAAAAACAGTTCTACGTATTGTCAATAAATGATTTAAAAAAAAATAAGTTGCTCACAATTTAGGTGTAAAGTTGTTACCTTCTGAACAGGAAACTAATGATTTAAAATTACAAGCTTTTATTTTAAATTAAAGATTGTCAGACACTGACCTTCCAGTGTCTCACTATATGGATATGATGGTCCCTAATCCAGTTACAATCACCTCATTTCCCAATTCTCATTGGTGGTGTTCACTGTGGTGGTGGTCTGAACTCCAGCCTGACAAATGACATCAGCTTGCTTAAACCTTTGTCACAAAACCTCACTGAGGCATATCTCCAGTCACCGTTTTCTTTACAAGGCTTATCACCACTGTTATTTCACAACAATCGGTGCTAACAAGGCTAACATATGATAAGATTTGAGAGTGCCTGTTGTCTATTTCTGCTGGATTCTCCTTGCACTTAAAGTGCATGTGGTTAAGCATCTATAATAAACAAGTTTAATTCCACATATCTTAAACTGCCTGATACTGTTGTCCTCTCGGTTAAAGCAATTCCAGACAACACTTGTCATGGTCATGACTAAGGTTCGACCGGTACAACGGCTGGCCGATATATCGGTCGATACTTGCGTTCTTTACTTGAATCGGCATCAGCTGATTCGCGCATGGGTTCGCCAATGTATTTTCCGCGGCATGATTTACAGACATGGGCAGCTCTGTGTTGCTGGAAGACCCTGCAGCACATGCAGACGCGTTACCCCTCCCCCACTGCAACAGTGGTGAAAACAGCAGTGTCTTGGAGGCTGCTTCATAACAACTGTAAGTTTTAAACTTTTAATTAGCCTCTAACAGTTAAACTTAGTTGAAATATTGCCACCCACTTTGAAATAGGAAACATGAATGCCAAGTGCATGTAATATACGTGCTTGAAAATATAGTTAATTTTGTGGGTCAGAAAAATGGGAATGCTGTTGAATGCTTCATCTTTAAAACTGCTTACCATTGAATTTAGGGAGCTGTTGATGTAGTTGTAGGCTAATATGTACAGCTGTTACGAACACCGGTTTAAGGATTAAGTAATGTCAACATTGTCAATTCAGTCCCATGGTGTTTGTAGGAGTTTAATTCAGTGAACATTGTGTGTGTGTGTGTGTGTGTGTGGGTATGTGTGTATGTGCTCTCTCCCTCAGAGCGGAGTGGAGCAGCCGTGTCTGCTATCAGAGAGGTCTTTAGCGTGCACTAGACAAACTTTAATGATGAGAGAAATGTTTTATATGTAGTACTAAATTGTGTCAGTGTTTCGTGAAAACATGTTTAGAGCTGTTTGCTGCGTTATCAATCCAGCGTTAGCGGAGTTTTTCAGTCAGCGTCTGCTCAGCTGATGTGTATGTGTGGAGGGGGGAGGGGGGAGGGGGTGCCGGTCTCACTGCAGAGGAGCAATTGTTAAATGTTTACATTTCAATAAATGTTTCTTTGTTTAAACTTGAGACCTGTAATATTTGTTATCATTGTCATTTTTTTCATGTAAATTGAGGGAGCAAAAGCAGTGTTGGTCACAAATATCGGCCCAAGAAAATCGGCAGTCCATAATTAGTCATCGGCTAAGGGTGATGGAAAAAAAATCGGTATCGGCATCGGCCCTAAAAAATCCATATCGGCCGATCCCTAGTCATGACTGACGCTGTATGTGTTCTGCTTACTGAAATTACATTTTGTAAAAAAGAAAAAAAATGTCAAGGGATGCTAGAGGTGAAATGCTACTCAAATAATCACAAAAAGAATGAGCGCTTGAGTATTTTCACCCACCTCTAAAGTTAATGATTGAAAAAAAAGAGAGACTTACTTCATTCCATCCTCTTTGTCTTCAGTTTCATTTTTCTCCTCATCCCTCTCTGCCTCCTTCTCCTTCTCCTCCTTCTCCTTGTCCTCCTGGCTGCTCCTCTGCACTTGCTGCTGCTGTTGCTGCTGCTGACCGTGCTGCGACAGAAACAGCATGGCACTCGGTTACAAAATAATCTCAGGTAACTTGATACAAAGACTCAACAACAAACACCCTGACCTCTCCTGTGACCTGTACATCTAATACAGATACACATGATCACCATGTGTGCGCAGGTACATGAAAAATAGATGCAATTAACACCTACAACATGCTGGCAATATTTTACTACTGTTCTCTCTTCGAAACAAGATTCAGTTTCTCAGTCAATGAGCAAAGTAGAGGTTTTTGTCTTATTTTATTTTAATATAACCTGTCAATTTGCATGCAAAACTAATTCAAAACTAGAAGGCACTCAAGAGAGCGCAAACCTCCACCAAGGTAGCTCACATATTGCTCTTTCATCTATAAGCAAAAGTTCCATGATAAAGTTACCATCATAGTATGATTCCTTGACCCTGACAACCCACACCTAGCACTCAGAATCAGGTTGATATCATTATCAGTTATATAGTTACTGAGCAAAAACAACTGTTTGCTAATTACCTGGATCACCACCAAAATCTAATCATTTTTAAGCTGGGTCATTGCCAACATCTCCTAAAAAAAATGTAAGCAAAATTCGTCCAGTTGTTTTTGCGTAATCTTGCTAACAAACAAACAAATAGACAAACATGTGCTGGCAAAAACAAAACTTCCTTGGCGGAAGTAATGAGTGGGCTTGGCAAAGAAAGACTACATTGGTGTTTGTCAGGTTAAAATGCCGGTTTCACTTCAGCTGGTTACTAAAATCTGTCTATAACTGCATATATATGTATAACATGCCACTAACTAGAACTTGGTTCAAAAAAATCGATTAACCGATCTGAATCGATTTTCCATTGAATGGCCCAATATCGATTCATAAAATCCTTAGATCAATTTTTTAATACGTCTTTTCTCAGTGTGTAAATCAGCCTGCAGTTTAATGCCGAGTAGTCTTGCGTGACCAGCCATTCATTTCCCATAATGCCATGTCACTTCTTGCGTGACCAGACCAGAGATCTTGCTAGATCTCGTCACTCGTCGAGGAGCGTTGTTAAACAAAACATCATGGCAGGAGCAATGAAGGCACCGCCAACAAAATTGAAGGCAGATGTCTGGATGCATTTTGGATTTAAAAACACGACGGCAGCATTGAACTGGACAAGAGTAAAACTATATGCAAGATATGCAGCGTGCAGGTGACATATTGTGTAAACACAACAAATCTCTGAAATCATTTAACGCTACACCACCTGGAAACGCAGTCTGCAAAGACGTCGGACTCAAGCAAATGCAGCTTGTGAAGGCATTTGAATGTAAGTTACCAGCAAACTCTCCATGAGCCCAGAAAGTAACCAATGCTGTCGCAGCATTCATATGCATGAACATAGGACCATACAGCGTTGTTTGTAGCCACCTTATTTACACTGCCTGCCCTGTGGTTTGATTTGATTTAAATTATTAAATGTTTGTTTTGATCAGGCTATGTTTAATAAAAAGTACATGATTACTGTAACTGCTTTGGGCTCAATTCTGAATGTAAACATTAATATTTTTAATAATGCAAAAAGTTAGAGTTAGTTTCTTCTATTTACAGCATTAGTTCTCTGAGATCTCTTCCATATTCAAGTAAAATTGGCACTCTGGCTGAAATATCCTTCACTGAATCTAAATCAATCAAATCAAATTAAGTAGTGAATCGAATCGAATCGAATCGAATCGGGCCCTTGTGAATCAAATCAAATCGATTTGGGAAAGCTGAATCGATACCCAGCTCTACCACCAACAATCTATTTTAACTGTGGTTTTAACTATTTTTCAGGAATCAGAGAGTGAGACTGATATTCTTGCAATAAATTATTTATCACAACAATGCTGTACCATGATACAGTTAATGACAGGTAACATTTATCCCACGCTGTGTCATGTTTTGAGCTGCCCTGTGATTCCTAAGCCTAATTATATGTCTGAATTGCGTTTTGCTGTCATAACAACTCCCAAAAAAAATGGTGCTTGCATCAAAGAAAAAATACACGAGACATACAATAACCCAGGCCTTTGACATTTCAAACAGCTTAAGTCTCATTCTTCCACACAGAATAGAGACAAATTGAGGAATACTTTTCATTTTCAACACACTAAAAACAAAACAGGATGCAAAAGTTCCAAAATATGCTCTTTAAGCACCCATGAACCACTTCCTTACCAATTTCCTGCCTGTCTGGCCTCTGGGGGTTAGAGTTCAGATGAGCACAGACGAGCAGTCTGACCAAGAAGCTAAACCACTGCTTTAGACTGACAAAGCAAACATACTTTGACTGATAAGAACTTATAATTTTAAACGTATTTTCAGCTGTATGCCTTTAAGCTCCTTTCTTCTGAAGAACCTTTGATGATCTTTATTTCGTATCTGTCCTAAAATAGAGACATAACATGAGGCTTCTGGCAAGGAAACAAGAACCAAAAAAAGAGAAGAAGCAAGAAGAAAATGAAAGCGTTTGAGAGCTATCATCAAAACAAGAACAGTGAGATTAAAACACAAAAAGGCTACTTTCCCTCAATAGTCTCAATATCACTAAGGTCCTGTTAAGGCCCTAGGAAAATACCTCAGACAGAAAACAAATAATAACCATACCTCAAAGGCTTCAATCATCTTCAAGCCTTGTATGTAAAACATACATATTATTTTCTTATTCCAAGCTGATCTGGGGTCAGCTCTGAGAGAGTGAATCACTTTATCTTCTCACCATCTGCCAATTAATTAGCATCCTCGTCTCTTGAGCGCTAAACATCTATACTAGTATCTGCAGTTGCTTTGTCATACAGTGAAGCACTTTCTGTTCCTCCTCCGTGGCAGCTTCCCTCTCACTCTGAACTTAGTGCAAACTGCTGTTATGGTAGTGAATAGAGGGTTTTTCTGCAGGAAAGACAGAGAGGCAACATCCTTGTACCCTCAAGAAAAAGGTCACCTGTTAAATACGACGCAAATTCCTACTTGCAGGCTCCTGTGTAGTGCTGTTGGGTGATATGGACTGAAAATCATATCTTTTTTTTTCCCTAAATAACAATACAAAATATATCACACTCTGTTTTTAAACAGCTGTCACAATACTGGATTATAAACTTTGATATGATTCCAATCAAAATAAACAATACAGACACCTGCTTATGAATCACAACAATGATAACAGAAGTCCCAGACACCCAATATTTCACAATTCTTTATCTGCAAACATTAAAAACTGCAGACAAAGTCATTCCCACTGTCTAAATTTCACAAATAAACTGGAAATATTTCTTTAAACTGAGGTTGTCATCATGTCTTTTACTTGTAGTCACTGGGCCGGATCTACTAAGATCCCAAATAACAAGTGCTAAATTGCGTGTGCAAACTAAAGAACTGTGCATGCAATTAGTGGGCGTGTTGGGGGTGATCTAACTATGACTGAGTGAGTAATTGATAACAGGTGCAAAAGGGGTACGGACCACCATATTTAATGGAGGATTTTGCGTGTGCTACCGGCTATCACCATGGAGAGTTTGGGAGAGCTGAGTGGTTGTAAACGAAAAATGAAGTTTGAAGCCATGGAGTTTGAGGCAAATAAACACACTGGTGAACTCCATCAGAGACATCTCAGCGTTGCCAGAAGAAACGTGATTTGGGAGGTCATCTGTGAAAAGCACACATCTCAAAACTGGTATTGCTGAATAGATATATTTCTGACCAGAGGTTGCAATAACCTTTTTTTCATTTTGACGGACAAGGTCCTCACTTTTCCCTCATGCCATTTTTTTTATTCGTCATTTTTAATTTGCCTTTTCTAATTCCAATTAAACATAATCTAAATGACAGCATTCATATAGTTACACAGCTTCATCATATATAACCTTTCATGTGAAGAGCAGTCTTACAGTTACGCTCACACTGACTTAGTGTTTAATGTCCTTTAATTGAAAATCCGCACAATCCATTTATCAGCTCTGACTGACAAACGGAGTGATTCTGGCTACGAAGGGGATCTTTTTTTTTTTTTTTTTTTTTTCATAGGTTTAATGACCTCCTCCACGATGTATTAAGAGCAGAAAACAGAGAGGGTGTACTTTACACATGTGTCTGCATGAGCATGATGGCACACTGGATTGTCCCTCTTTTTCCAGTCCATCATAATGACAGACAGCCTCCAAATCTTTCTGTCATTCATCAAAAAAAATCAGTAAATGACGGAAAATTTTCAGTTAATGCTGTTTATGACAGTTCAAACATGCTGACACGTACACAGAAGGTTCTCTCTCTAAATCATCACCCATGTGTGCATAACGCTGTGCCAGTTTGCACCTGCCTTTCAAACGTGCTAAAAATAGATACAAAAACACTGCGCGCAATCAGTTGCGAGTCTGATAAATCACATTGCGGATGCTAAATGATTGCATTTGCATTTCCTTCTCCCAGTACTTCTGATCATCTGCATGTATTTTGCATATTCATGAAGGCAAACATGCTAAATGGACTGCGGTGCTATTTTGCTCATTTGACAGATGCATTCCTCAGTGCACCCGGTTCGTAGCTCAGCTTTGAGCGTGCTATCAAGTTTGCACGTGTTTTTATACACACAAAACTTGAGTAGATCCAGCCCTTAGTGTGCTCTCCATGATCCATTGATATCAAAAAAGTACCAAAACTGAATCCATATGGGTATATCACAAACAGGTGATCATTATCAGCCAAGAAAAGCCTGATCTGGGCATCTCTAACAGCATATTTTTGTTTCAAAGACTGTAGTGCCAACACCTGTTTTTGATGAGACTTACTACCAGTGTAAACAGTATATCTGTTTAGTCTGCAAATTTTTCTTTTTTCTTACTTTGATTTTCTGTGGCTTTCGCTTTGTCACTGTTCTGTTCTGTCACTGCTGAATCTCATGCTCACACAAGACAGAAATACAATGCTCTATTATCCGTTGTTGGCCAAGTGTTAAAATCATTTCTTGTGCTATTTTTATGCTGGATGCCAATCAGTTCACTGAATTACATGCCTGGCCTTGTTATCTGTGCAGCCAAAGACTGGACCTTGAATGAAAAAATGAAAATACATGTTTTTCTCTACTGTCCAACCAGATCAGATCAGAGTAAATTCTTACAGAAACAATAGCATCAGAAAAAGATGAAGCAAGTATGAAGTGGTTGATCTTGAAAAACTTGTCCAACAGCAGAATACGGCTGCAGGCCTCTGGGCCACTGCTGCCATGGAAATCAAGAGTGTCTTAAGAACGCACACGGCTCAGTAGCTGACATCAGCCGATTTGTTTTGGTTGCCTAGCAATAGAAAAAGACATGCAGTAATTCACCCTGAGAAGGTCCCTTATTTCAAACAAATTATGATTACTGTCAGATTTTCAGGCCCAAGAAGCATATTATGTGATTAGGGTAAGAAAAAAATAGACTGGATAGAGTAGATAGAATCAACATACAATAAACAGAAAAAGGCAGTTCAGAAGCTCTTAGCAAGTGGAAACAATGACAAAACACAGAAATATTAAAAACAACACAAAACAGGAATAGTATGTCCTGCAGTCTAACAACATCTATCATAACTAAGATCATCAAAATTTGTATGATAATTTTCCATTATTAATACTTTTTTGACATCAGTTGCCTTAAACAATAAAAAATCAGTTATTACATTTGATAATCCCAAAAGTATCATTGTATTTAAAAAAGAATTGAAATACAGTAATCTCATCCTAATTCTGCCATTAGAAGATTGACAGAAGAAAAGAGTGCACCGAAGGTTGTCAACATTAAAATTAAACAGAGAGAGGGAGCAAGAGCTATAACAAAAAAGAGACAGAGAGAAATAATACACTGTTTCGTAATTATTTCAGAATATTTATGTTCTAAAGGGAGGGTGCAGGATTTTGTTTGATTGCTGCTTAGAAGGCGCCCCTTCCTGTCCCTTGTGGTTTACGCCCCGTCCTCTGTCACAAACCTTACCAGCAACTGTTTGATTCACGATTAACTAATAAACCTTGTAAAGTGTCCTTTTCATCTCAAAAATATGCACGTTTTGTTGCATACATCCATTCAGTCCAACAACTACATACATTTTTGTATCAATATTTGGTCCCACTCTCAGTTCTTATCATAAAAAAAAAAATCAAACTCTGATGACATGGAAGTCCACGTGACAACAGTTTTTCACCACCTTTCCACCTTTTAACTGCAAAACAGCAATATCAATTAATAATAAAGGTCTGATGCCACAATTGCTACTTCTACTCTTTAGGCATAGCAACAGTTCAAAGAGCCTGTAAAATGAGTGTACCTGGCTTCTTCCTCTGCGCCTGTAGTTCCTTCTTACTATGTTCTTGTAGTTTTCATTCTTTTTGGTCAGGTAGTAAAACAGAACACACTCAGCTACCGTCTGGAAACAAGAAAGAAATATAATTACACTAACAATAATTAACCTGTATACGTAAAAAAAGAGAAAAGATATGAATGATTACCTTTCTCTCCAAGAATGATGCAATAAGCCCAAAGTTTTTAGGGTGCTGAATGAACCTGTGGGCAGAAAACAAAGAAGAAGAAGATAAGATAATAATCCCTCATAGGGAAATTACATTACACTCTGTTGTTGAAATATGCTGCACACACAGAGGCTGAAATACACATGCAAACAGGTCCTACGATCTTTAACTAATAGAGAGATAGCAGAGTGATGGCTTGCTGCTACTGAAGAAGTGCCATTGAGCAGTTTAGGGTTAAGTGCCTTGCTCAAAGGCACTCTGGCAGTGCCCAGGAAGTCAGCTGTCAACTCTACGGCTACCAAACCAACTTCAAACATGGTTTTGGTCGGGACTTGACCCAGCTACCCTCCAGGCCCAAACCAAAGTCCTCCAGAGTGAGATACTGCCACCCCTGACAAAGGAGTTCTTACAAACCAAACCAAATAATGAAAAATTTGATCAATCGCTACAGGAGAAGTTGATGTCAGATTAGCACAAAGAGAAAGACATCTGTTCCATCCGAGATTATTATATTATCAACTATTACACTTACAATCTGATATCTGGAGGTTTTTGAATCTGAATAACAATAGATGAAAAACTGAAGCTCTTACTCTGCATGTGGGTTGACTCTAAAGCCACCGATTTACTGTGTGGGTTTGATCTGATTTGGCAGCTTGTAACGCCTCCACTCATTTTCACAAAAAGGAGAAGATTCACTTCCTTACTGACAACTTACAGACTCTGTTGGTCAAACATACCACATGGGAAGTGCCGAGGACCCTCAGTTTGTACTACTACATTGTTTAACATGAAAATGGAGCTAGAAGCTTATATTTGATTTGATAAAATGTATAAACCTACAGTTGAATGTAAAAAGAATCTCTTTAAGACTTGAACTATGATACTAACAGCATGTTATATTGTCTTGTTAGAGGCAGTTTTATTATGAGCTTTGTGCAAACACAATCAAATCCAACTGTTTGGAAACAAAGCTAAAAAAAAAAAATCAATGCCCAGAAGAAATCACGTGATAAGTGTTTTACTTACTTCTCCCTGAAAGTGTCTTTCTCCTGCTCACTCCACATGTTCATAACCTGCCGGTCCTTGTACACCTTCATTGGGTCATCCATCAGTCCGTTCATGTTGATGAACTTGATGCGCTGCTGCTCAGCGTCAAATAGCATTGGAGGGATGACCGCCAGCTGTCGCATCTGCTTCTCTGTGTTCTGATATACACAACAGCAAAAGAGAGAAGACAACATGTTGGGGTGAGTGGGCTGGTTCCAAAGGGAGACAAACAGAAAAACATGGTGCTTATATTAGTGTTCACTTCATAAAATCTAATGTGGCTAGAAAAAAAGAGTCAAGATGACAAAAGTTGAGCCTTGGCAGGGTAATGCTGTCCCAAGTAATATGTAAACTAACATCAAAAAGACCCTTATCCTCTTCTACTAACAAACTCACTTAAAGGAAAAAATCTTATAAACAGGACTTTGGGGTGAGGAAGAGGAAGGTAAAAAAAAGAACAGATGTTGCGTTATCTTTCTTGAGATGGTGAATGTACAGAAACGATTTTTGGAAATGAGACAAGACAATATAAATACAACACTGTTCAATTCGAAGAAAACCAACTGATATTAGAGGAACGTGAATTATATTTCACATGATCATATCAACAGCAGCACTTGAAAAATTTGTCCTGCTAAACAATGAGTACTCCAATAGTGTAGGTGTCTGACAACCCTTGCCCAACAGGTTGCATTGACACTAACCATGATCCTCTCCAATGTAGGATTCATCTATTACAGTAAGTGCACAGAGAATGAGAACTGCTACATTAAATACTGACACTATGTAACAGCTGTGCATGTTATAAATGAAACAAAGAGAAATGAGAAGATCTGTTAAAAAAAACAAATAAACAAACAAACAAAAAAACAGATCAACAGGCTGTAAAAACCTCCATAAATATCAACATTTTGGAAGCATTACAATTAAAAGCAGCTGTGCTGCTGAGCTTGGTGTCAGGCTGTGGTGGTCTTAAAGGGTCAGTATTTAGCTTTGGCTAGCTCTGCTAGCTTACCTACCACAAACATTCCTGTGGCAAGCCATACCATCTGTTTGACAGCTACTTTATATGCCAATATTGGTCTCAAACAAAGCTATACTGAAGACATTTAACAACATCCATAAACATTAATAATTTGTTGAATCTAGGAAGACAAAATAGCACACTGATATTATTCCCTTAACTTCTCTTGGTGTGTGACTGCTCTGTATCGCACCCTATTGCAGTTGCACCTCTCTCCTCTGCTGGTTGCATTCACATTAGTAATATTGTTCTGCGCTAAGGCACACTTGCACATGTACACAGTGCTACAGTAGCTGGCAATATGCATATAGCTTATATGCAAGTCAGCCAAAGGAAAAGAAAAGATGAGGCAACTATGGTAACCACTCTTTACTGTTTCTTGTGGACATACAATGCTGGCATGAACCTTTTTTTTTATCATTTTTGTGAGGCCAAAAATGATCCTTCTTACTTCAACATCTACTGTGCAGCTAAGAAGCACTATATGAATAAGCCTGTGCTGTGTAGATACAACAATATGTGAAATACAGAAGACATTCAGAAAACCTTTACAACTCACTGACAAGTGCCCCAATTATACAGCGAGTACCAACTTAAGCAGTGTGAAGCAGGAGAATTTACAATGAGCTTACCTCATGCTCTGATATTCCATCAATGATCTCAGAGACCTCATGTTCACTGCGGGCAGCAGACGAGGTCAGCCCACCTCCTCGCTGCCCAACACGACTACAGAAGAAAAATATAAAAGGCCTGTCAGTCACAACAGCCCACATACAACTGTGAAACGCCTACACTGCACAATGAAACAAATCTACAGTTGGCCCTTATCAATAACTGAAGTAAACAAGCAACATTTCAATAAATACTTGTATTTCAATGAAACTGTTGAACAGCTTCAGATTATCTGTTGAAAAGGAAGAACCAGAATCCTGGGTCTCACCTCTGCATGCGCTCCTGCAGCTCTCTTTGCTTGCGGATCTCTGGGAACTGTTTCTCATAGTACTCCCGCACCTTGCTCTCCTTGGCTCGGCGCCGCGGGTTGTTTTCGATGCGCTCTACCTTCTTCTCCCAGGCCTCCATCAGCTGGTCGTAACGTTGGCAAAATTTCTGTTCCTGAGGCAGCACAAAAAAATAAAGCTAAGTGTGCTGTAGATGAAACCAAAAGAAATATAAACACCCTCTCTATGCCTCCTCTCTAATCTTGAGATATAAAACAATCAAACATTTGTCATGAAATGCTTCACATTTCAAATTTATCGTGAATGAAGACACTCTAATTTCGGTGATATTTATAAGTCATTTTGAAGTTTTTACACCATTGTGATTAACAAAATGTTTTCATTTTTCATCCTGGAAACAGCTTTCCTGTTCCTAACCCTGTGGCATTATGTTGTTTTGATGAGGTGGCCGTCATGTGTTGTCTTTGAATTTGTCATTAAAGGCTCTGCTATCCTCAAAAAATCTCTTTTTCAATAGCTGAATTCAGAGACCTTTTTTATCGCTTTGATGTTTCAACTCATTATGCCTCATTGAAGGTTTTGGTGGGAAGCCAGCAGCTGACAGTCATTTTCATAAGTAGACAAAAAACTGTGCAACACATGAAAAATAAACGCTAATACACGTGTATTTTTTATTAAGCAGATTCTAAAGAAAATCTGAAATATGTACTCGGTGGTCTAAATTTTCATCACGGGAAGTGATCCAGTTCCAGCTTTGATTCATTTGTACTCTGAGCTGTATCGTCCAATTAAATACCAGCAGGCTTTGGTGCACGTAGGTTAAATTAAGTAACTAGCAAAATAAGGTTGAACACAATCAGCACTTACAATATAATGGTTCTCAGCAGTGATAATTTGACCATTTACTCAGCTCTCCCAATAGGTATCTGAATCAAAATGTAGCTGCAGATCGATTACAGACCAAATATTTTTGTAAGACAAATCTACTTGATAAAGTCTCACAAAACCAAATCAATGTTTTATTTCCCGACTTCCGAAATATATGTTTAATCCAACTTCCATTTAACAAACAAGTGAATCTTAAAGCTTTCCAACACAAGCACAGACCTGGAAAAAATCTGCAAAATTTACTTTACAATTCTGAAATCTGTTTTTATTTTAATGGCAAAATTCTTGAAAGTAAACTAGAAGCAAACATACTTCCTTTTAAGCCTCTGTGATGAGATGTGCTGAAGGTACCTTTTGGATCAAGAAATAACACAATGACATCTAAAAGGCAAATGCAGCACAGCTATAGATTTCTTGGCCAAAAGTTATCTGATGCTTTCCACTGGTTTTACCAGTATTATTGAGTTTGGCACTGGTTTGCAGAGGAATATATCCTTAGAAAAGAGTTGGTCAGTGACAAAAGAAAATTTTCCGTATATAATCATATATTATTTAAGGGTTGGTACAACGTATCCAAGTAAATTGCTGATAACAAATTAAAAATCTACAATTAAACCATTGATAGAGGATTTAGTTAGCGGTTTATAGTGTTTTACTCCGTCATTTGTCACAGCTTTTTAAGTCACTCACAGACCATGAGGAAATTGTTGTACATACATTTTCACCAGCTGGTCAGGTTTGGTTTGGTTAAGTTTGGTACAGAGGTCCTTTTAACCCCTGCATTTCCCTGGATAGTCCAACCCTTACAGGTAACAGGTTATTGAGAGTTAGCATTTGGCACTCTCTGGTTAACCAGGCCATCAGTACATGGGTTTTTAGAATAGCTTTTTAGATAAATACCTGAAATAAGGTTCCTGATGAACACTCATAAAAAAATATTTTAATGCCTAATCCATACTCATAGAATGCATTGACCCACTTTTGAACTTAAAAGCGTTGATGTTTATTTAAAGTGATGGTTGCCAGTAAACTGCTAACAAGGAATACAAAAATGGTCGGGGATCCTAATGATAGGATTTCTGATCCTTTCTAATAATAAATAGATAATACACCATTACCACAACACACAAGTTCCAATGTGATGTTCTAGGTTTGACTTACTGTACCTGCTTCTAAGTCACAACATTATGTTGTAGTTCCATAGTAGCTTAATAATAGCTTTTAACTCTCACTAATTATGTTTAAGCTTATAAAAACTTGAAAGTAAGGTTTTTTTAATCAAGAATATCACATTGAACCAAATGTTCATATATTTTTGTTCCCTAAAGACCTCAATATAAGGCCTCAATATCAGCAATTAACCAATAACACAGTGAAAAGCTGAGAGAACCAGAACAATGCTAATTTACAGGTTTGCCTACAAAAATATGTCACCGCTGTGATCTTTCTTCTTAGCATTTGGCTGTAAATCAAAAAGAAATAAAGCTTTTATTGGAGTGAGTTGCAGGCAGCAAGGAAAAATACAAGAAAGTTTGGGAAACAATACCTGGGACCCAAAATGAGAAAGTGCTGATTTGTTTGACTAATAAACAGACTGCAGTGTGGTTAGCTTCATCCATTCGGGTCAAATTGGTAGGACTGGAATCCCAACAGAAGGGTGCCAAAAAAAGTGGTACAGATGATTCCTAATTTAAAAACATTTTCCAACGCTTATTGGTGGAAACACCAATAACAGAGGCCAAGCAAACTAAACTAGATTGCTTGGTGGCAAAGCAACCTTGGGTCAGCTTGAGCTGTTTAAGCTGGCTATTTAATAATCCTTACTTTTATCTATCACAATAATGGTATTAATATGAAAATGCACAAAATATACAAGGAGATCACACCACGTTTCCATTGTATTTGTTGAGAATAATCTATTTTCTAGCTCTGAATAAAGGGGTGAACAATTTGAATATCAAACTCATTGATTAATTGAAAAAGCAATCAACTGTTGGATCGATTATCCAAAACAATTTTTAGTTGCAGCCCTATATTAAGTGCATGACATGAACCCCAACAGTCATACAATGCCAGCAGCTGTAGAAATACAAACTACCAAGGGAAAGGGGCATAAAGGTAATGAGTTTTCCTAAAATATCTGTTCTTTCATTGAACAGTCTTTTAACCACAAACTACATCCAAAATCCTTCCTTATCTCTTTTCAACCAATCATGTGCTTCTCTGATGTTTTCCCAGCGTCCTCGCAGGCAGGCTGTAAAGCAACCCATTAAACCTGGAGGAGACACGACCCTCAGTAGGCTCGTAAACCACAAGGCGATGTCTCCCACCACTATGCCCACGAGTAGCTCCCTCCCCCAACTAGACTTGACACAAGAGTAGACTGGACACTCGCCCACGACCCACAGGGTCTGATACAGGTGCTGAGTCTCAACTCTTCTTCCTCGCCTCATATAAACTTTGAGTACAGAATAAATGCAATGCTGTGAGAGGGTTGCTGTTGGCACTTTCTCTGAGGCTGGAAGAAGTTTAAAAAAAAAGAAAGAAAAAAAAGCTTTTTTTCCCACCATATTTCCTACTTGTGGGTAGACAAATTTTCTTAGTAAAGCCATGGACTTGATTTGTTTTAATGATTTTCTGTCAGGCTAGTTGATTTTAAGATGTCTGCCTGGCTCTGGCATCAGAGCTCACCCCAATTGATCCCTGCTTCATTTATAGTCATGCTCTTTGGCTCCGTCTCGCTCAATCACTGCCAGCACAGACTAACCCTGCTCATTAGATGTGCTTGGCTGACAGTGAATGCAACACAAGTATAAAACAAATATTGTTTTTTTTCTTTCAGAGTATTGTGAGAGACTGTTTTTTCTTGATTTGTTGTTCAAAAGTAGTCGCTTCCCCAGGGCACAGGAAGAGTACTGACAACAGATCATGAACAAGAGCTCTATTCCTCTCCTGTTTGTCTAAAATGGCCAAATATTTCAAGGAGCAGCTGGTCCAGTTTACACCAGTGATCTATCATGGGCTGCTTCCCAGCAGTGAGTCAGAAAAAACTTCATTTTTTTACTTACCCACTGCTTACGGGCATGGTTTCTCCTCTTGAAGTACAAGATGAGCTTCTTCCTCATCGCCTGGTTTCTGAAAGAGAGGCAGCAAAAGAGGAATGGTGAAAAAAGAGGCGCAGAATCAAAGGAAAAGAGCTGTGGCTTTTATCACACAATAAATCCAAGTAATCCAAGTAAATAATATTATCCAGATCCTGTGGTATACATGTCTTACCCTCTTCATTTCTGTGCTTCACCTCTTTCTCTATTAAACAAACAAAAACCACACACACTCTCTCACAAACACAAACAATGCCTGTCCCTGAATGCCACCGCTCCATAAAGTCAGACTAACTTCTGGGTGGAAAGGCCAAAGAGGTGAGTCAAAGTTATAAAACTTGTCTAGGCTGGGACAAGCAGCCACTGCGCTTCAAATAAAGGTCAGGGCCAGTAATCTCCTTAGGCTGCCTCTCAGTTTGTCTCTTTCTTTGCTGCAAGACAGAATTTTATTCCTGACACTTAATCTGTCAGTTGTAAGGTCACGTTCCCTGCTGATTAATGTAATCTTATTCTACATTAATCACTTCAGTTAGGCTGCAGGGCCCGACGGGTCACAAGCAAGGACAGAAGATGTGAAAGTGGGCTTATAATGGTGAATGAAAAAAATTTGCAGATACTGTTTAGAGCTGAGGGAGAGCACACAATCTAACTGATTCTTCATTTCCCAAATATTTTATCTGGAATAACAACCCAAGTTCAAACTACCTTAACCCCCAACCTACATAACACTCCCACACAAACAAACACACACACACGATGAGCCAAATGTTGCATCACAAAGGACCTTTGCTGCCAAATCCTGCTAGTTAAGTTCAATATCTGAACTTGTCTTGGCTTACAATAGCTGAAAATTAACTTGGTATGGCCAAAAATGTCTGGTAGATTTGGACAGAGATGGCTTTGTACTCTGGACACCAGATGGCAAAGGGACAGATTAGCTGGCCTGAAGTCTAGCAAAAGGTTTTCTTTGTCCTGCAGTGAGGATGTGCCATTTCTGAGCAATCAAAGCATACTGTAATTTAGTGCAATACCTCCAAAACACAACAGCTAAAAGACTCATTATATGCACACTAAGGATGTCAAAGCTAACAATACTTCACTACTTGGGAATATCTTATCCTTTTAATTAGTTTACACTGGTCCTAGATATCTCTACAACAAAATGTCTAAGTTTCTTGCCAAATATTTCTCTCAGATATGGGATTTTAGAATGACTATAAGCCCTTCTGTTTCGACCCTGATGAACCAGAGGTGTTATATTTAATACAGCAGCACAGACGCACCTATGTATGTTTAACTGGTTCCACCTGTGTGCGATGCAAATATCTGTCTGAGGGAGCATCACCCACCTGGGGGAGGTGGCATATTCCCCTAATGACGTCATTAAGGGAAACTGATCAAATCAACATTTTCCAAAAGGCTGAGCAGGCAACAGAGATAGGGAAAGAATATTTCTCTTTTGGGTTATTTGTAGACACATGACAGACACACATTAGTATAAAAACCTCTCCTAAATGTGTGACTATAAAAAACTGCCGCTAAAATTCATAATAAGCATAAATGGTCTTGAGGAAAATATAGCAAAACAATCGAGAAACTGAAATTATTTCTTTGACTACAATTGTGGCCCCAAAATTCATAATCAATGGTAAGCTCTATGACTGTATATAGTGGAGTTAAACACTGAGAGCTCCACAGAGACTTTTATGTGGATCTATCCCAGCAGGGATGAACGTCAAGGTTATCAAACTGGTTAGCGAAACAAAGACGTCAATTGTGCTGGGTCAAAGCGACACAGTAGTATTTAATAACACACGCGCACAGGGAGAGAGGAGACTTTTCAGTTAATTCCTTTGAGGACATAATACTGATGAAACGGTGCAGAGATCAAAAGCAGTGAAGACAGAGCAGTGTGTGGCTAGGAGGTCAGAAGCGTCTTGTGGTATGCCACTGTGCACAAACCTCTGCCAACGATAGAGACGAGCTATTATAACCCTCACTCAGTCCTTTGATGTGCCTCACTGAATTATGGTACTTAAAAGATTACAGATGCACATAAGCCTCACTGATAGACATGGCACACTCTCTGCACCCTTACTGCATATCCACTAACTTATGAAAAATGACATAATTTATTGAGCTTTCACCTAGCACAACCCTGATGCTAAGAAATACGGTCTTTTGTGAATATACCAGGTCATATCCTGGAGCAAAGATTCTTATCGATAGCTAATTTAGTCTGATTTTAGTCGAATACTGCTTTTGTTCAGCACAGATTATCTAAAGCTATTTTAGCAGCATTGCTGAATCAAAATACCACTTTCACTAAGTGCTGGATGGTGAACTGGTTTCCATATCATCACTGTTACATAGAATTGATTTCTGCAACACGGTCGTCATAACCAGTTCAAAAACAAGCATTGAATAGTTGTGCACCCTGGGGCCTAAACAGACGGCAGTGATGGCTTAAACCAGCAGCGATGGTGGCAGATAAATTAAAAGAAGAGTTACAAGTTTCTGTGACACAACACAGCTCAGTCTGATCTCTGCCTGCATATTTCCCTTCCTTGCATGTAAAGCAGAGCAAGGCGGACACATTAACACACACATTAAGTCACAGACCCAACGTCCACCTCATTTGTAGTAATGTAAAAGGAAATTACTGCACAGCAATCAGGTTAGCATGTTCTCATCTCTCCGGATTTGATGTCTCTTAATATCAGCCACATTAAGTGAGAGAGCTTGCTTTGCAGAGCGTCACTGTGTGCATAAGGCTTCATCAAAGGCTGTGCGCTGGATTGAGTTGATGCAGTCTGACTTCATCAAGCACTGAAACTTTTTTTAGTTTACATTAAAAAAACTTAAATAGCTTCTGTAAGGGGTGTTTAAACTGATGAACTGCCTGTTCTGCTTTGTTGTTTTTAATTGTGCTTTATGAACAAATTTGGTTGAAAAGGTCATCTTTTCAAGTCTATAATGGTTTAAAGAAGGAAAGGCTCCAAACATGGTCAAAGAAGCAGCAGGAAACACTGTAGCTCTGCACCACTGATGTTGGCCACTAAAGCTTCATTAATGACAAACATTTGACCACAGATGAGTTCTCACAATAAAAGTCCTCTGTGAAATAATGCTTCAGTGCTTATTTTCTAAAAAGCTGTTGAACTGAGTTCACTGAGACTTCTCAAAGCATTTGTCTGTGATTTCATGTGCAGAATGAAGGTGTTGCACAGGCTTGTAGGGTTTGGAAATGCAAATACAGGACTGCTTTTTGAATTTGTAATACTATGCAGATACCTGACTTACTGCAAAGAGCACACAAAAAGTAATCATAATTAATTCAGTTCCTTTGTATTTTTTAATGTAAATATATGTTTTTCATTACACATACAAGGGTTGATGAGGTTTGATCTAAACTTTTCTGTATTAGCAGGTAACAAAGTATGAAAAAACACTCATCATATTCTTGCAATGCTGCAAGTTTAGGTGCAGTATTTAAGTTGCAATATCTTTCTATTACAAATTCCATATTTTTCAGCACAAAATAGTTTTTCCACATTTGATTTAAAACAATGAATTTCTGTTTTTCTTCAGGAATGTAAAGGAGGAGATGCTAATCCGGTTATAAATGGATGTCACTATTACATTATGTCAGTAATTAGAGGAAAATAACTGTAAAGGCTTCAAACAAAACATAGAGAAGGTGATTTGAAGAGCGTGAATAGTTTGTCTGAGCATAAGGATTTGCATACTTGTTCAATTTGGATGCAAAATATGGGTTTGATTTCAGACTTGCCTGAATCCTCCGCAAGTGTGTGATGTTTCATTACTTTTTTTCTACAAATTGAACCACAGTCTCTTAATCTTGAATCATAAATACAAAAGGATTCCAGACTGAGCAATTAATATGAATCAGCAAACCTAGAAGATCATTATTCAGATGCTGCATGTTTATAAAGCTCATAAAAATGAAAATAAACAAAAAACACACCTGTGCCTTAAGCAACGAGAATGATCTAAAAACATTGTGGTATTATTGCAGCACTCAGAGTGCTGAGCCAGCTGATAATGCTCATCATCTCCGTTTGTTATTTCTCAACAATTAAGTTGGATTGTTTGAATGATGTCTTAATTGTTGTAAGAGCTCATGTCTGCAGAATTACCTCTGTGAAATATGTACTAATACTTACTAACTACTACTTTAGGGACCTAAGAAGTGATATTGAATTTGTAAGTGTGTGCTTCATCAAGCAGATTAGCTTCTATTGTCATGTTGTGAATTGATTGCTCACTGCAGCATGGGTGATATTTCTAATGGTGTATCTTACAAGTAACCTGACACATCAGATGAACCGTTCAATATATGTCACTAGTTCATCAGGGAAAGAGGTCACAGAAGGGTTTTGGGAATGGACAGAACCTTTCAGAAGCATATCTGGCAGCTGACTGGACACTCATTCCATCAATCACATGCATTACAGACCATCGGATAATGTAGTAGGGGGACACTACTGCTGCAGTGTAAAGCTACTGCAGACGTTAACATCTATGCTAATCTCTGTATGCGTATTCCCTTTCAGCTCGTAGCTTCCACCTCTTCCAGTTCTAAAGGACACTGATTGGGCTGGGCTGCTTTGGGTCGCTCAGAATCGTAGTAGATTGGAGCTTGGCAAGATGAATCTGTGTGATTACAGACAATTAATCAGGCAGATCCATCTGCACTGCAAGGTTATCTTACAACCATAGGCACAGCATTTTGGGCTGCAAGAATTTTCTAAACTCTGTATCAGAACACGAATCAGTAAAGGGTTAGTGATGATATTTAGCCACGTTTTAAGCACAGACGATCCGTCAAGCATATTGGTCCAGGGATTATACAATTAAAAATCATTTGAAACTGCCTTAATGTCTGTGATCTTCCACCTTTTTTTAAATCAGCAACATCTGAAAACTGCCAGGCCTAAGTCATCTGTAGATGCCATTTGTGCATCAATCACGGAGCACAAGCTTTGGACAGTGGTGAAACTCAGCAGTTTATTAGTTTAACTTTGGTTGCTTTTAGTAAAACACCTAACAGGTGGGTAGGCATAGAAAAGACTCACATTTTGATGTTCTCATGGTACTGCTTGGTGTCAGAAGGCTGATTGTACAGAGGCTGCAACAAAAGAGGAACAAAGATCAAACAGTAATTCATATCTGCTGATTATTTACAACCAAAAAGCAATAAAATGTTCTGCAGAAATGTTGTGCAAGAACCATCACAGACTTAAACTATGACAGACACAAAAAAATAAGTACTCTTCATGTCTAGGAAAAATTAAACATATTTTGGAAACTGTTTTTTGTGTCACCTCATAAAAGAGCCCAGGGTGCGAGCTCATGAGGGGATCATGGTCAAACATTGAATTGCAGAAAAAGGAATCAGGTCAGTTAAACAACTGATAAGTGAACTGAAAATAGATTGGATGTAAGCAGGTTTGAGGGGGAAAGTGTGTTATCAAAATATCTAAAAACAACTAGACTTAGGTTTTGGTACAAGCAATCCATTACTGCTGCTCCCTAGTATTTCTAAATAATGTTTAATATGACTAGATGGTGTTGTGACAAGTGCAATCAGATGTTATTTCTTCATTACTTCACAAAGCTGTCAAGAGGCTTATACTTAATAATGAATGAAAGCACCGTTTGAGGATTGTCCCCAATCTCCTTGAAATATCCACTGCCTTTAAACAAATAACTAAACGTGTAAAATCATACACCTGAAATTTGATATGAAATCAAAGTCTTCACTCACCAGCTCTACCCGGGGTCCCAGTCCCTCCAGTATCCTGTGAGCCTCTTCTGCTTTTTTCTGGTGAGGAGACACAAACAGAGGTAGTTCATTAGCCGGCCGCCTGTACCTCTGCCATCACCACGGCAACACAGTGAGCCCGCTCACATGATCTCCAATGCTACACTGGCTGCGTCTTTGGATGGATGATCAGCTGGATGTATGGATGGATGCTACTGACTATTATTAGAGCTTTCAACTCAGAGATGGGCCACAGCTTCTTGCCTCTGCTCCCTCTCTCTCTCGCCCCCCTCTCTCTCTTTCTCTCTCTTCTCTCCCAGAAAAAAATAAAAAGATAACTCACCTCCCCTGAGCGTAGAGAGGTAGAGAGAAAGAGCAGGGAGGCAGGCAGGAAGGAGAGCAAGTAGGAGTAGAAGAGAAAGTGAGTGGGAGAGGAGCAGAAAAAAACAGAGAAAGGAGGAGGGGGCTAAAGGGCTTTGGTGCTTATCTCTTAAGAGACAACTGATAAAAGACGGAGGATCTCACCTCCAGCTTACTACCTACAACAATCAGCCACAAAACATGAGACTCCTGGCAGGGAGTCTTTGAGAAAAGAGGAGAGAGAGTGAGGTGCTGGGCTGGACAATATCGACCAAAAGTTATATGTTGATAACTATTTTCTATCTCAGTGGTGATACATGATACCTATTACAACATAATACTAAGGCAACAGTATCATTTGCTTGATGCTTAACAATTCCTTTATCAATGCCTTTTACTTTACTCTGAGTGCTTTGCAAAACAATAACATCTCACTCCTGCAAGAGGTAGTTAGCACTTACAGTGACAAAAGAATCAAGAAAGTAAACATTTGGACTGATGAGAGCAGTAGTTTATTGCATGAGAAATCTTTGTTGGCAATGTTTGTGATGTGTTAAAGGCATGTTGGTGCACGTTGTTGCACATACTGTAGGGTTTGTGTAGGGCTGGGCAATTAATCGAAAAATAATCGAAACTGACATTTAGACCTTCTAATCAAAGTAATTTTACTCATGTCGATTATTTTCCCTGTGCAAGTCAAGTGACCGCGCCCCCTCCATACAGTCTGCGTTCACTTTCGCCAAGAGCGAAGGATGTGCTGCCAACATGGAGGAGACAAATGCAATCAAACAGGGGACCTTGTAGCCAAGAAAAATGCCGTCTCTGTTGTTTGGGCACATTTTGGATTCTGTGCAGAGGACATCGAGCAGAAAAAAAAGTTAAGTGTTAATACTGCAGGAAGACCGCTTCAATTAATCGTCATAGTGAGATTGGGTAATATTGCCCAGCCCTGGTTTGGTGCCTTCACAATGTGTAAATATGGATGTGGGAGAGCCCATGCAAGTATTCATATTAATCAATGTCATACTGAGGGGGCCCATTCCTTATGCTTTTCTGGGGTCCAGCCATTTCTATGGGCAGAACTGACCATGAGTAAACAAAGAACTGAGATAAATCGAGATCACAACTCTACCATTTAAAACCATTTATTTTTCATATCGCTCACCACTATAGCACCATGGTATATGAGCAGCCACTCAAGCATAGTTGCCCGGCATTTTTATTTTATTTTTATTTTTTTATTTTTATTTTTTTTTTTTTTTTTTGGGGGGGGGGGGGGGGGGGGGGTCGATGTTCCGAAACTCAATTTCAACTCCTTTCCTTTCATTTTAACAATTTACTTTTGTGTAAAAAAAAAAAAAAAAAAAAAAAAAACTATTTGAAACAAGAACAACTATATTTTAAATGTAGACATTCAGGGATAACGTGGTGATGCATTATGGTATAAATGTATATCTTGTCGAAATTACAGCCAACACATGGGACATATATATCTGATGGTGCATGAGAGAGAACAACCTCTGGTATGTCCCTACTGTACTATACATGCACTTGAGATAAGAGGAATCACTTTAAAAGGGAAGCTTAGTAAACAGTGGTTGCAACACACAACCTTATTCACAGTAACAGAAAAAATGCACACAGCTCACATGCTGTGATTACTAAAAATTGAGCAAACATTGAGGAAAATAAATTATCTGAGTTTATGAAACATACTGCTGATGAAGTCTGTCAAAAGAGCAGAATTATATAAAAAACCCTGAAGAATAAAGTCAGTCAGGACAACCCTTAAGTATGTCTTGAATTTATACAACATAATCCCAACAGTGCAACTTGTTTTGTCCATGTGATTTCGAGCAAGGTTGAATTTACCAGCAACATGCTAAAACATTTGTTGATGCAGCCACAGACATTGGATAACAGGAGTTCCTGGTGTCTCATCTTGTTGACAGACAACCTGTGTGGGTGTCGGCTGACTTTTGTCCATTTAGAAAATCCACAAAAAACCCCTGAAACAATGGATTGCTGGGCAAATTTGTGATTGTATAATACAATCTTGTTAATTACAATCCAAACATTATCAAATTGTTTCTGTAAGAATCACAAATAAAAAGGTCCTAGACAGCCAACATTCAGCTACTTTAGTCTTTTGATTAATGTGTCTTGCTGACAAACTACTTGTAAGTTGTTTACATTCAGAAGATTAAGATTACCTCAAAATGATCTACACTCCTGTGTTTTGACATGATAAAACCATCAAAACGTTAATGATCAGTGATATCAAATATTCAGAAACAAAATTTTCTTTAGGCGTTGATAGCAGAAAATAAAATATCAAGAGACAGACTGAGGAAATTACCTGGAGACTTTATCACGGCCAGTTCAGACAAAAGACGGACAAGGAGTTAAATGTTCATCTCTCACTTATATCAGTTCAGACATGCTTACAGGTTCTGCATATGGGCAGTAAAAGTGTGTGTATGGAGAGCCTTAAGTCAAGATCATCAGTGTATGTTCTTGTGTGTGGTGTTTGGTTAGCTTCTGTGACTCTACTCCTGGCCTAGAGCCAGACATCAATCATAACGCGGTATGGATGTTATTTCAAAGCTTGATAAAGTATTAAAAGATATGTAGAAGAATTAAAATTCATGCCATCAATTAGCCATTTTTTTTCTTATTGCCATTTGTTTAATTTTATTATTTTCATAAACTAAGATTTTAATGTTTTTTCAAAACTTTATTAAACTTTAGATTAATTAGGTCAGGTGATCAAAGAAATGATTAAAAATGTTTATTTTGTATATTTATTATGATTTAGACGATCACATTGCTTTAACTTCTAGCACTACTATATTCATGAATTAATTTTAAATAATTTTAAGACAATGCAATGTGATGTGTAAAATGTGTTATAGCTGTATATCAATGCAATATTACTTATTTTGTACTCACTTCAAATCAACTGAATCTGGATAGATTCAGTTTCAAAAATACCCACCCTAAGGACTTGGGTGAATGATATTATGACTTGACTTCTGACTGTCGAATCTTCACAGCGTCACAGTTGTTCTTCAAGATGGTATTCTGGGATGCTGAACTGCAATACCCGAATCACTATTTCACTGCACGACATGATTTCTGTTACGGAAGGTGTCCAGCAGCCAATCACCCTGCGAGCTGACAGCCGTTCACCTTATAAGAAGACCAAGAAGCCACAGAGTGGGGAGCTTCTCAACAGAGCCTGCGTCTGTTAGTTAGACAATCTTTGTTAGTTTAGAGACAGTTCTTTGTGCCGCCTGGTTCAGAGGTCCTGTGAGGAGAGGGCGATAGTTTGTTTATTTCTGTTGTGTTGCACCCTGTTTATCTTTAGAATAATTTATCTTTGTGTTTATAGATTTTTAGGTTTATTGTGGGTTTTGAACTTGAGTTTGCAAGTCTTTTAGTTTTTCTTGTGTTTCTTAGTTTGCCCTTTTCAGCCTCATTTTGTAAACTTACTTCCTTTTTTTTTATTAATAAATAACTTAATTTAAACCATTTAAAATCTGGTTTATTTATGTTGCTTCCCTTTTCCCCACTGAGCCGGGTTGTAACATAATCACTTTGGTGGTCAATGCGACGATTATGGGACTCCAAGCTTTGAGGAGCAACATTGCCTTGATTTACCAATCTGTCATACAC